>JAIQCU010000355.1:0-56826 GCA_022114935.1 Leptestheria dahalacensis | reverse complement strand
CGAAAAATCCAATAGATAAATGAAATCAACTTACTTACAACTTAGCAAAGGAATATTATAGATTCCAAAAACAAGAAAATAAAAAAATACTGGGGCTACCTAAAATAAATACAGGAATTATTTTATTAAATACGCAGTTTTAAATTCAGAGGTGATCCTTGGATCTCATGTTTTACCCGGAGCGCAAGTCTCCTTCACCAGAGGTTAACGTCCTCAGCAGTTGATCAACTGTAGATGAATCGCAGCGGCTGAGGTTAGTGTCCGGCATGTGTGACGGGTTCAACCACTCGCTGGCCCAGCGTTCAAAGAACGTCTCGTTACCCAGCTCGCTGTTCAAAACAACCTGTCAATGGGACGGGAAGTTAAAAGTTAATGGGTCCAAGTTTAATTCTTCCTTCTTTTAAGAATAAATATACTTATATAACTAAATATAAAAATGCTGCATATTGATAATTATTTACAGAATATTTGAGGTTTTCAGTATACCTCGACGCCGTACATCTGAGCCACTCTGCACAGCATCAAGAAAGATATGTCAAACAGCAGGGCCCGTGTGAGTGAGTTTTGCCCGGGATCGGGGCCCGGTTGTCGGTTGTACTCGTTAAACCGAACCAGACGACTTGCGAACGCTCGCAACTTCCCCGTCCCCGCTGCGGCACTCAGGATCAGCTCGAAGCTCTTGCCGGAGAGCAGGTGAAGTAAGACAGCCAGGTATGTTTCCTGTTGTTTTTTGTTTGTTTGTTGTTTTGAGGATTGTTAAATTAATATCTAAAAATACAAATTACCGGGTTCTTCGCATAGTCAACATCAATGGTTTTGAGTATCGAGGCGACCGTTGGCTCGGCACGGAGAATCAGCGTGGCGCTCTGCGTGGTGCTGCTTTCCAGTTTTAAACCGCCGCCAACCAAAGCTTCCCTTGAATTCCAAGATTTAAACTCGATTGTTATGATTTCAAAATGGATACTTGTTTGTAACAGCAGAAACATTTTAATTCATATTAAACTTTATCACTGTTAATTTAATTTAAATACCGTTTGGCGAGTATGGAGGCTACGTGTCTATCAGCCAGCAGGCCGGCGCGGTTCTTCACCTCTCCCAGTAAGGCCTCCATGACGTTGCAATGACACTTGGCATCTGCGGCTTCCAGTAGCGAAGGATAAAAGAGCAGCCGCTCGAACCCGCTAACCACATCTGCACTGGGTTCCATTGCGCTGACGCTGCCATCAGTTCCTGCAGTACGACATACCGAGGTCAAAAAGCATCGATATATTAAAGATTCGACATCAAATTCGATGTAGTGGACAACAAGAAAAACTAATATCGATATTAACGATACAGTTCATCAACAAGATTTGTTAATTTGATATCGAATAATACTTAGATTACGGAACGATATACCGAGGCCGAGAAATATTGACATATCACAATTTTAATATCAAAATCGATAGATCGGATAACCCTGTCAAAAAAACTAATAAAACTAATATCGGTATTTAACAAGTCAATATATTCCTTTTGATATAAAGAATTCTTATTGATACGATATATCGACACATCGAAATCGATATCGATATTGATATACTGGGCAACACTAACAGAATTTTACCTGTAATGGCTCTATTCAGTCTAAGTAGCAGCGACGGGACTTTGAGGAACGCAAAAACGCACCAGCGAAGTTCATCGGCTGAATCGGCGGTATCTGCCAGGCCGAGACAACAAGCCCGCAATATCTCGCAGTACAGTTCGACTGCTGTGTACCTCTCCTGCTTGTAAATGTGCAGCAGCTGCTGAGTTAGCTGTTGGCCGTCCGAAGCCGGGCACAGAAGAGCTTCCATAGCAATCAGAACATGGATGTCGGTGAAGATGGAATCAGCGTACTTTCCCCGCTTCTTCACCGAGTCCGTAGACAGAACGATCATGTCTGATTTCCCGCAAAGCCTGGTATTGCCGTTGACAGTAAGTTTAATTAAATAAGTTAAATTAATTAGATTAATTAGTAGTAAAATATGTTGCTAAAAAACTTTAAATTACAAGCAGTACCTAATTACGTTGAGAGCCCGTTCAGCAAAGTCTGAATCTGCTCCAGGATGTCCTGAAGAAACCCAGTTTGTCAAGCTCGAATCTGCCTGACCGCAGCTTGACGTCAGAGCAGTCTCCAATTGCGAGTTCTCGTTCCGCGCCACGTAGAGCAACGACACGACGAGTTTGTCGTTCAGCAGTTCTTCCAGTAAAGCCACAGAGTTCTTCAGCATCAGTTGATAGTCTTCACTGTTGTTATTGAGGATACGCAACAAGGCTTCGTTTATGCCAGTCAGCAGCCAGTTGAATAGCGACAGTAACGACGACGCTAACGCGAGGCAATGCTCTCCCGAACCTTGACAGTTTATGTGTTTCTAGGAAAACTGAAATCTTCAGTACAAGTTACACGATGTTGATCTAACACAAGATTACGAATGACGTCTGGAGCAGTCGAAGAAGGTCGAGAATGGACTTGGTCCGTTCAAAGTTGGCGTACTTGCAAACACTGTTGACTACCGCGCTGTACGAGATTATCTGCATTGCAACAATATTAGAACTGAGCACCCTTCCGCTCACTCGCAAGTATTATAAACAAACCTGTGACGTAAGGGAATGTTGCATGTAAGACAAGAGAAGCGGGTTGGACGACGGACCCGTTAACGCTTGTTCCATGATGCAGTTGGCTAAGTTGTGATCGTCGCCCGTGCTTCCCGGTGGAATGACCTTTATGTGCAAAGGGCGAAATCACATTCACTTTGAGAGCTTGTTAACAAGTGTCTTTTATTCAATTCAATAGGAGACATGCACAAACCTCTTTCACGTAGATACCCCACATCAAAACCGTCCATCTTTCTCTCCATGCTTTCATCAAAAGATGTTTCAGTTTGCGCTCCGTTGTTTCAACCATCTTTGAGCAGAAACGAAAGCAGATTTTGCGACAAAACGTGCGATAAGTATAGCGTTTGACGGGCGTGAAGTAACGAAAACGCAGCTTTGTTTACAGACTTGGATCTGAACTCAAGCAGACGCCGGTACATTATAGGCGGAGTTTCAAAAATGGGTCCCGCCCAGATTGACCCTTCTTAACTTAATACTGCAAAAAGCTATTTTGAACGATGATGGATCGTATATTTCATGTATTATATAATGTAAACGATACACGAATTCGAAAATTAAATTCATAAAACAGTTAAGTAGACGATAAACTTTAATCTGATGCTAGTTATCTATTTTCAGCCATACTTTTCAGATAAATTACCAAAACCCTCATTTGGTTATGGCGAATGTCCAAACATCCAAAGTACCTGTGTCAGTTTGTATTGTGCTCAAGTTAAAATTTTATTAATTATCTTAATTGATAAATATAATTTAATAACAAATAATAGCAAATAATAATAGAAAGAAATAACATTCCAAAAAAGAACAAGTTATAATTTTATTCTACTACATTACAACTGCAGTCAAATTTTATAAACTCATTTAAATTGCGCTTAGATTACTGCGTAACAATGAAACAATACATCCTTGGTCAGACATCTGAAATTCAACTTCAAACCTGTAACTATAACTCGAATGCAAATGTTGATAACATCCTTGGCTTGGACGACGTCGTCTGCTTGCATTCTCTGCCATAAGCCAACATGGGAGGTCCCCTGTCGTAGCAGACGAACTCGTTGCAAGCCAAGGATAAACAGGCGCTTCAGTAATATTTCGTCTTGTTCAGGTAGTCGAATTTCGATTCAGAAAGGACTGACGCTGGGACAGCTGAAACTGAACTCCTGCCTGTCGTACTGGCCTTTTTAGATATTAACGAAGATCCCAGGACCATTAGAATGAAGAGAGCGGATACTGATGCCGCTAAAGTGCTGTTTATGGGACTGCTTGTCGTAATCACTTTCTGCTTTCTGGGTGGTGCGCCAAAACCCGGTATCCGACTGTGAAAACTGAGTTCAATTGTACTTAATTTGTGATTATTTGTTACTGATGCCAATTAACTTTTAATTGATATAAGATGGTAGAGGCTTACTCGAATTTATGTAAAGTTGCAGCTGGTTGACGGTGAGGTTGATATCGGAGCCTATACAAAGCAATTCTGAATTAATTATACGCAATATAATCTTTGTAATTCGAATCTCGGTTGTTACTTTTGAGGAGTGACGAACTTTTGAGAATCCTGAACGGACGATAAGATATTTCGAGTTTCCAGTTCGCTGATGTTCACCAACTGGGCTGTCCTGTTTAACACATACTTCAAGTTAATAACTAGTTATGCTAGTTAAAGTTTAACAACACTCTTTTTCGGAATTTCTGCGTTTCATTCCAAGGTGCGCGAGCGATAAGGGAACAAGATGGCGGATGGTTGAAAAACGCCATCTAGCGCTGAAGTATCGAACCACTACCTTCACCATTACTAACTAAACATGTTCACAACAAAATGCAATTGAAACACAAATGTCCACTGTATTATTATTACATAAAATGTAATTCATTATCAAGTAATACCTATTGGTGTTTGCAACCTGAATAGAGGAGGCCAGAGCTGCGAAATTAAACGTGCCTTGCTTTTTGGGTTTACTCAAAATCACCGTCGTAGCTGAAGTATACGTGAACATCCAGTAAACTGTTAAGATCAGATGTACTTTGAAATTCCGCATGTCGAACAGCGTTCCTTCAAAAGCGCTCACTGCAGGAAAGAGGTAAAATACACGGATATGCAGGCGTTATATCAACTAAGCCTGAGAATACCTCTCGTTTTGTTCTTGAATCTACCATTTTAAACTTTCAAACGGAAACACGAAACTTGAATGAAAGTGAATTTGTGGTGTAGAAAAAACAAACACGGAAGTTTGTGCTTATTGTTGCGTGAAACTTCCTCGTGAGCCTTCTATTGTTTAGACAATACAATGGGTTAAAGAGCTTTCGTCTAACGAAGAATACAACCCACGTGTGAAAACTTTGTTTTAAATATCTCTCCTTTAATGATCACTTTAACTTGTATAATATCCTTGTAACAACAAACCAGAACTAATGTACGTTAATGAATTAACTTAAGAGTGATGGGCATGATGTTAGTGTAGTAAATTGTTACTCGAATATATTCGCAGAATCAAACTTAGTATATCACATTTGTATGTTCTATATGATGAAAGGAGATTAGATGCAGGAATTTAGACTAGCGCAGCATCTGTGCCGCTCTTTACAACCATATCAAAATCCGTTAGGGACTTGGTATTGTCCAAAGAGAGGTGATACATCGTCAAGAGAAAATAACCAACGGTTCCTTATTCAAAAAATGAGGATCAGACTAAAGACATGTCGTTTAGTGACTGGCATAAAATGACCAGTCCGGTCCCAAGTAGTCGAACCAGATCTCTATTTCGTCTTGAACTGCGTATAAGCGAAGATGTGCCGTATGTCTGCGTACATTCTGTTGCTCTGTCAACTAGTCTTGTTGGGTCACAGCTTTCCATACGCGGTGATTGAAGAAGACAAGAGCAAAATTTATTACCGTCTCAGTGTGTACGACACTGACAAATTCAGTGCCTTGTTGAACGCGCAGCAGAAGAGGTACTTTTCAGACTCATTAACATCCAGTTTGTAATTTTTAAGAACTTGCCAATATTTCATTTACATTTGATTGTAATTGAACATCAGTAACATATTTAACATGAATACTGAAACTAAACCGTTTAGGATAAGTTGAAGAGTTGAAACGGACAGCGTCAAGATTAGCTGCGCGTTTTTACCGCAAGATGGCGACTTGATTGCCGCTTGCACGAAACAAGCAAAACACTTATTAGTCCGATAAATGCCTATCTATAGTGTCATTGACCCGTAATTGACGGCAACGTAATCTTTTTAGAACTTTGACTCCAGCAGCCGATGTCGATTCAATCCAACGCAACACTTTTATGTCGCTGTTTGTCTTCTACGCTCTTTTGGTCTTCATCGTGACAGCCGTGATGATCATCTACACAAGCAAGGCATCCAAACGGGGGCGTATTTAAACCAATTCTTGGTAAAACTAGGCCCTTCTTCATAATTATTTAGTTTACCAATCCTAACGGTACAGTTACACTCTCAAACAAGATTCCATGCCCCATAAAGAACAGCTGACATCATAACAACGCTTCTACGATATTAAGTCTGGTCGCAATATGGAGGCAGATTCCAATTAGATTCTTCCTTCTACCGCCAGATGGCATATAACGGACATGATAACATTGCAGCTTAAGAGCAGCCGATTTATTTCATTATATTCCTGTTGTATTGACTTTACAAAAAATAAAGTTTGTACTGTAAAGTGTTTGAATTCATGAGTATGCGAAACTGAGCCAATGTTAAATGGTGGCGATGAAGGGTGTGAAGTCTTTCTAGGCAGTTATATATAGAATAATATACGCGAATTAAAAAAAGAGTAGTGACTACAGAAACTACTAGCTACTGTACCTAAAATCCATCTGCAAACAAAATTAGAAACGAAAAACTAATAAAATATTTGTAGTAAATGATAAAGAGAAGGGGGGGCTGCGAGTATTTGTTGGACGATTCAGACGGAACCCTCGCCAGAAGTTTCGATCCCGCTCTCTTTGGTGGAAGTCGTGCTAGAGACTGCTGCGCTTTCAGCATCTTCCTCGGCGTCGTCATCGTCGGTAGTGTATTCGCAGGTACGCTCCTCCCGTATAGACAGACGGTGCTTCATGCGGCGAGTCAGCGGGGGAATGCATTTGCGCGGGATGATATACGTCGACAGGTTGAACAGGTCCAGGAAAACCTTGTAGCGATCGCTGTAATATAAACCAAAGTTCAATACAAGTTATCTCATTGTTCCCAAATCTTAGTTCTTGTTATCTTGTTGAATGTGTTGAACAATATACCTCAGGGTGGAGCGGAGGTATTGGTACCCCGAAGAACCACCAGTTCCGAGCTGTTGTGAGCCAATCATTCTTTGCACCAGCATAACGTGGTTATCTGGAATAAGCGAATATTCAAAAATATTACACATCAATAGTTTTCTTTGGGAAAAGAAAACTACTTACAGCGCCATTTGGTAATTAGGGAATCCATATCCATGAGAAGGCACAGAAGCTGATGCGGCTGGTTGAAACGGGGCTGGTCTCGGTAGAAAGTGATCATAATCGCTCCCTTTGGAAAATAGCAAATTACACTGACAATCCGACTTTCACTTAGTTACTACATTCCCAGAATATAAAGCAATTCCAGTTAAGGGGCTATCGTATATTATTATCAATCTAAACAACTTTACCACGTTAACCCAAATGTACTTCCCATGTGTTTCCTATAATCGATTTTTTATACACAAGTTAATTACACGATTGGCTAATTAGCTACGCATGGACTTTAACTTGAAGGAATTTAACTTGAAATCTGCAGTAAAAAACTTTCCGTCGTCAGTTTAGGAGTTGATTAAAACTGAAATTAGTCATTAAACTGTAGGGATTATTTCATTGTAGAGCGTTGCATATCAACGAAATAGGGTAATAATCCCATGGTAACTATTACTTGATTAATTTAAATTACTGATTGACTGGATATTGCGCATGGAATAGAGACGGGATTGCGTATTTCAACCAACATGTTAGTTCCTCTGCTAATCTCAGATAATTAAGATTCCGCGCATTTTCCAGCTAACTGTAGTTGGTGGAACCTGCAACCCCTACATTAATTTCGCTCCAAACATAAGTCGAGTTATCCGGTAATAAAAACAGCTCAACACAATAGTTCGTCTGCGTCAACCCCCTGCAATAACAGGAAGATTACAGCGTTGCCAAATAATTCATAAAGCTTTCACCCTAAATATAACATATCGAAAAGCTTAAATAAACTATAAATACAACTATACAATGAATTAGCAGCGTATACAATAAACTCTTTTAGATAAAAGTAAAGACTATTGCTTTAGTAATACTTGGAGAGCTTTGTGCGAGAATCTGCGTTCTCCTCTGGCCACCAGAGCGTTATGGATGTTGGCATCGAAAATGGAGTCAAACAGTTCCTGGCGTCTCTTGTAATCGTTGAGGAGATGGTTGCGGTACACCTCGTTCTCAGTGGCCTGTGGTCATTGAAACAAACGAATAACTACAGTTGTTAAACAGTTAAAGAAAAGAAAAGAGAAGTGGTAAAAAACAGATGAAAAATAAGACCTCTGCTTCTCGTTTCTGCTCACGTAGCATGTTTTGCACGACTTTCTGGTATTGCCCCCAGAAGTTGAAACCAGTCGTCTCCAAACCAGGAGTGCGTTCGAGCCATCTTTGGACCAGCTGGCACAGCGAAGGTTCCTCCTCAGAACGACGCAGAAGCTCCAGTGCTTTGGGATCGTTACCAAATACCTTCTGGTAATTGTTCTGATTGTAGCGCACGCGATTGTCCTAATCGTGTATTGCACCAAAAGTATTACAATTAACTTTCAACTTAACTTTAAATGAACTTGACGAGTAATTTGCTCACCTGACGAATGCCAATCTTGTTTTCAAGTAAACGGAACTGCAGACTCTGGAAACCGGAAGCCGGAGAGAGGTACTCGCGGAATTCCAGGAAATCCAGCGGAGTCATAGTTTCCAGAATCATTACTTGATCAGCCAGTAGCTGTGTTGTTTGAGAAGATTGATAAGAATGCCCATTGCAAATCAAATACAAGGTGATGAAGCCAGAAAAGAATGTGAAATACGTACTTTCCAGATGAGTACAACGCGGTTGAGACGCTTCAGAACCTCCAGCATTTTGCATTCATCCATTTCCTGCGCGATTCATTAGAACTGTGTCATTTATTTCCGTAAACAATAGCTCGTATTCAAACTCACGTCAGTATTAAACATATCCCGAATTGAATCCAGTTCGTACATGATTTGTTTGAACCAGAGCTCGTACGCTGACAGGCAGAAACAAAACGCAACATTAATATTCCGCAGAAATTATTTTCAGAATCCTTCACTTTTCAATAATTCATTCGTACTAAATTTTTAAGTTAAGTAACTGGGCCAACAGAGAAATTGATTGGAATGGCCAATGTACCTTGATGAGTGATGATAAACAAGTGTTCATCATGGACGAGGTGTCCATTCTCTTCACTGAGGAGCCTTTGGGCATCGACGATTTTATCCAGTTGGAGGTACTCTCCATAGAGGAGTCCCTTGGAATGCTCCGCCATGTTGAGACCATCTTGAGGATCCGACAATCTGTTACCACAGACAGAAATCAGGTTAAAATCAATGTCACTTTTGAAATTGGTTACAAGTTAAAACGGGATTGGATTACCCTGCTCCATTCCTCATGGGACAGCCACTCATTTTGACTGGTTTTCCTTTTCCGTCTGCAGTAGAGACAAGCCAAGGGAAGAAACCTGCGAAAGGCTACGAAGTCGTCTGGCGACTACAATCCGCTGGTAGATTGAGCCGCCTCTTTATAGCTGCTTAACGGGGCGACCGGTAGAGATACCCCAGGGGCCTTTTGGGAAAACGCGCTCCCTTTCCTTAATAATTATCCTGGGTTCATCATTTTCAAATTCTAACAAACAATAAGCTATCCAACATCTATCGCAGTTTGGCATTCATAGTTTGAAAATATACCCTAGGGGCATTCATTTGACATGGTAACAGTTAAACTATCCGACACACGGTAGCAACGGTAACAGCGAATATACAAGGAAGGGATGCCAATAAAACCGTGGTAGATAGTGTCGAGGAAAAAAAAGGATCCGGCGACGACCTAGAGAAGATTTGTGAATTAAAGAACCGCCTGAAGAGAGAAGAAAAACGGTCGAAAGTCTGGCTTCTCCGGTCATTCGCAGAAATGGATCTAGTATCGAGTTATGAGCCTTTTTTGCACTCCGTGGCTTAAGGGCTTTAGATACTACAAAACTGATAACCCAAAGTCACGCTATTTACTAGAAAAGGTACTCTAGCCGTTAGTCATACGGAGTTTTCCTAGGAAATTGGGGGGAGAAAAAAAGCGCGCGAAAAGCTGGCAACGTTCGTTTTTTTTTAAAAGGAAACCCATAGTGTTTCCACTTTGACTAATGAACATTACTGCATAAGATTGTTATTATTAAGTATTACTGATGTGAGGTATTTCATATTATTCTAAGAGTTGCAGTTTCAACTGTAATGACCGTTAGTATTAAAGTCAAGCGAACCATACTGGATATTATCTGGAAAAGTAGAGACTGAAGTTTCCCAAGTGGAAGCACTATTAATTTGAATATACTGCAATGGCTTCCAGTCGGTTTCGTCATCCCGTTTACATTTCAGCACTGCCGTCTCTCTTTCCTGTTCTTTTTCATCTCTTTTCCCTTTCGACTTTTTTTCCCCTACTATCGAGTTTACAAATCTACGCTCGTCCGACACGACAACCCAAGAAGGAGACCACGTGACTGCTGCGTGGAGCTAAATATAAACTACTTGACAAGGTTGCTATTCGTTTTATTGTTTTTACTACCGTAATGATAAGTTTTAATTGCCTCCGGCTTTCTCGTTCTGGACCCAAAATCGAGCTGCTGTACACATCGGTGTGCAGACGGTTCTTGTAGGGCCTCTGCTGGCATATCGCATGTCGCGATTTGCTAGTGCTTCACTTTAAGAGACTTAGGACTGTTTCTATACAGATTCCCTATACATTCACTGTATTCCATAGCCAGACAAATACACCAACACCGTATACATGATTGCAGACACGTAATACACACACACGACGGGCTTCCAACCCTTTGAAATTATTTATTTCAAGTCAATTTTTCATCCTTTTCCAGTCTGTGATCTTATGGCCAATAGTTGCTGTTTACACAGACTTGCATGTAAATGAGACTGGGCAAAAAGATGAGAGGATTTCATCAGCCGTTTTTCTAGACGGCATGCTGGAGAAGTGAGCAGCGCAGCGCGTGCCAACCAAACGGGAGGAACTGGTTTCTGTTTTGGCCACCGGCTGTTGATCAATGCAAATGTGACCAGCCTCCGATGTGATACTTCGCTATTGGCTAAAAGAGACTGAAACAGAGGGGACTGATGGTCCAAACGAGCCCCTCTGACCGACCTGCTATAGTTTCCCTTGGGCGAGGTTGAAGATCTCTCTTCACCTCACCTTCTCTCTTACTTTGGCTCTCCTATGCGCATATCTCAACGGTCAGATCAGCACTTTCAGCCTATATAGAAATGATGGCCCAAGATGTCTCTTCTACAGACATATCGCATTTCAAAATGATTATATCAAACAAAGTTAAGTTAAAAAGCATTGATCCAAATGAATTAAGTTAACATTATCATGTCGTACGGCTATTCCTATTTCATAGCGCGTAGTTTCCAGCACCTTGACGAACGTTCGATATGCAAAGGAAACTCTAGTGTATCATTAAAATATGTTGCATTGTTATCTTAACCTTCCTTTAGTGTTATTATTGAATGAATAGATAAGCTTAATAACTAGATTTGGATGAAAGAATCGGACATCGTTCTCCATGATTGCAATTATAGTCAGAATCCCTCTTTGCAGTTAAACCGATTCGTTACCGTTTCAGTAAAAAACAATATTAAGACAAGCGTGTATACAAACAGAGGGGAACGTAAGGTAAGGTGTATACAAACAAACCATCGAACATACTAGCAATCGAGAAACAACCACAGTCCCACCGAACATCATCAAGAAAGGAACAAACAACCCTAACCATCCGCTAACTAGCAAACAGCACTATGGATCTGAAGAGAACATTAAGTTTAATTATCAAGCCGCTGAAGTAACAAGTCGGTCTAAAAGTACACTTTGTATCGCTGTTTTCTACGCTCTTTTCGTGCCCATTGGATTAGAGCCGTAATGGTTCAATCTAGGGCCATCTCGTGATGATCTCCTGACTAGTGATGAGCAACTCACTTTGAAATTCAGTAAAACAAAATCTGCTTCTACTAGTGTGACATCCGCTCCCTGTCGACAGATACAGGCACTACGATTATCCCGTTTACTTAACTCGACTGAGTTACTCTAAATAATGTCCTGTAGAAAGTCTTGTACATTTGTATGAAGACGTTTATGAAAGACGTTACAACGTCGTTACAACAGTCCGCAAACCGTAACCAAAACAAACAAAAATCGTCCGTTCCTCTAAGAAACATTGTTAACTAACGAAATTAAGGACAACTCGAGTTCAATCTGGTTCAGTCATGGGATTGGGTTTGCAACAGCTACTTGCATCATGGGTGCTAAGCTATTTCGAATTAATGATATCCTAATTACTGTAGTCCCACTTTACATTTGTCTGTAATGTTCAAGAGTGACGTTTGCGCACGGTTGCCGGTTGCCAAGTGTTGTTAATATTTGTGGTTAGATTAATCAACCTCAAGATTTTTGTTCGAGATCAATTAAAACCGTCTATTGTTTTAGGAAACTGTAGTGTGATCAATGACGTTTGACAGCAGATCGCATTATGTCAGTAGTATGATTAATAGTGGCTTGTACCTCACTAGTGGGTGATTTTGCCAATAAAAGCCAAAGTGAGTTGTTTGTCACTAGTGGCTGGGTCTGATGCAGATGATGGAGCTACAGAACTAGAGTTTCCAAAACGGGAAAACAAATTAAACAAGTCTCTCTACGACCTTGCCCTTCTTTTCAGCATCTCTACTTGAACAGAACGTAAAGATTTTCCACAGATGTTACTGTCTAGAGAAAAGGTATCCACGTCTTGACAAGAGGAACAGTTGACGTTACAAAAGCGCTTGTTCAACTATGCCAATCCCGGTCGCAAGATGGCGACGCAGTTCAATAAATCCTCTTTCCTACCGCTAGAGGGCCTTTTGTTTAATGTAGTTAAGACAACCACAACAGGAGCCAATGTATTTGTATCCCTGGCTTGCACGGTTTCGTCTGCTACGGAAAGTTGAGCGCGAAATCAAACAAATGGTTAGGGTAGACATAGGCACATAACGCTGAAAATTCGAATTATAAGGTTTCGCTACAACTTTATGCACTAAAAGTGGTTGCAAGTTAGTTTCTTTTTATAAAACAGGGTATTTCGGAGTGTTATTGTCGAGTTTTCCGATAAAATGGCTCTGAAACACGGATAAAACTGAATGTAGAATATCATCGGCGCGGTGGCAACGATTTAATAAGAACTTAGAGTCACAAAATTCATGTAAGAAAACAATCTAAACCTTAGATTCGCAATTAGTGCACAAAATAAGGTATCTGGTCATTTAGGACCGTCCCCATTTAGGACCACCCCATTTAGGACCACCTTTTTTCAAGCTGTCCCAAATGGGTTACAAAATAGGACCAATAGACTTACAAATAGGACCACTAAGATTAGTCTGGTCCAAAGCTGAGGATTAAGGTGTTTTTCTGAAATTGTACGTGTGGCAATCTAAGCTCTTTGCTCAGTAAGCATTCCAATCTCGCCAGCGTTGTTGAACTTTGCTTTTCCCAACAGCGTTAATTTTTTAATTAATTATTTTAATGCAATAGTCATTTACATTTTACTAATGCAAGTAGTAGGCTACTTAATATAAGGACTTGTTTCGTAATAAAGTGATAAGAAATTATTAATTAATCGATCGCGCCTACAAGGCTAATTCGATTAGTCGCTTGTCTAAATATTATTTTAATGTGTATAATAAAGTTTATTTGTATTGTTTACTGTACTATATTACTCTGCTTATTAATTTTCATTTCATTTTGTTTAATCGTAACTATTGTACTGCATATACACGACTGTAATATTTCATCTACATCAATTTTCTAATCCATTCATGCCTTTTATTACATTTGCCGTAAATAATGATTATTACGTACACTTTACTGTTCATTGACATTAAATTTTTAATTCATTAATAGTCATATTCGGTTAATTAAAGTTATCGTAAATACAAAACTTTTCATCGTAACTATATGGTATTGTATGTGTATTGCTGTAACATTTCATAAAATTATGTACTGAATTACTCTTATTTATTTTTCCATCGTAACTTTATTAACTCTATAATAACAGTCTAATGTTGTAATATTTCATTGACATTGACTTTTACATTTTTACATTAAGAGCAATCTTCTTATTAATTTATTTATTCTACGTATTGATTGTTACCGACAGTCTAATATCTCTATCTATAAATTCATTGCCATAATGCATTTCTATTTCATTTTTGTTCAAGAACATTTAATATTCATACGATTATTTTGCCACGACTTGTTTTGTATTATTTCACGCCATATCAAATTATGAATTAACAGTCCATATTACTGTAATTATCGTGTTTTCAGAATATATTAATTCCATTTAAATCTACAAAACCAATTTCCAGTTAAATTAATTACATTTACAATTTTTATGACAAACATAACATGGTGGCACAGTGTAGAGAACGAGAAAAAAAGACACTAAAATTGCAATGGTAGAAGATATATTAACAAAATTATAATACAAAGGTCTGTAACATTTTACTTGCCTTTTCGAATTGTGTTGATATGTATACGTTACCTTTGTTTTATACAGAAAAATAAGCATCGAATGACCGGCTTGTAGTTATCATCGCATGGCTAATCCTTGTGTTTTGCTCACCAGATAATCCTATGGTAATTTAATGAAATTCTATTTTATACTCAGACATTCTGGCGGAAATTGCTATCAAATTTATTCAATAAATTATTTTTTTCAAATTAATTTAATTCATTCAAATTAATTCAAAATTATTAAGATATCTTACTATTGTATTCAGTTTTCAATTCGCACGTGGCTTAGACAAATTGGAGACATAAGTGGGAATATATCAAGTGCTCATTTCGAAGCGTACACAACTGAATACGTAGTTTCTTTTCAAATACCGTTTGAAATAACGAAATATTACCAAAGCTGAAAATCACAAGTAAATTCGAATAATTCGTGGTTACGAAAAAAAAACATTTGACTGAAAAAATCGCCAGCGCTTCTATTCTCACTAACCTTTAACTAACTGAAAGTTAAACATTGGTTCAAAGTTGATTTAAAATTACAGTTTGGTTCAAATATTCTGTTTCAATTATCCTTTGAATATTTCGCAATTGAGCAAGTAAAGAAATACGTATGATTATGCTATCTTCACGCATGTAGTAATAGCTTATCATTGTTACTCGTACCGTTTTACCTATTTTAATTATGCAACATCATTCACACAGAATTGCAACCTTGCAATATTGCATGTCAAATATAGTCAACACTTATAACTGAAATAGGTTATAATTTATATTCAGTTTGAATAGATAATTTAATCTTGGATAGTGCAATGCTGTTCTTTAAAAGATCCAGAATTAATGAAATATAGGGCACATGATGCTCAAATGTGAAACACGCATGACAAATCAAATTAGATTGCATTCAGACAACAACAAAAAATACAAATTCAGAACAGAACAAAAAACTAGGCAATTCTGGTAAATTCCAGAATACAACACCGCGAAAGATTAAGTGTATTCTCCGAATGTCGTGGGGAATGCGAGTAGAAATCCACTGCAATGTAACGTAATGTGAATTTAAGCTATAACTAATAAATATTATTTATTACACGAGTTATACTCTTAGACGTAGTACTGTTACATATTAAGTAGTATTACTGCATATTCAACGTTCATTAAAAATGTGCCACGTTTGAGGAATCCTAGTTTTTCCGACCGACACGTGCAACGCCAAGTTTCTCTGAGAGCCTGATATATAATGAACTTCCACGCCTCCGACTAAGTTTGTCGTTCCGTCATCCTACCTGCCAAGTCTATCGTAACAGGTCCTTTATGGTTTAAATGGTGGTCCTTTTTTCGTATGCCTTAGTAGGACCGCTTGAAAAAAGGTAGTCCTACGGGGGATGGTCCTAAACGTCCGGAATTCCAAAATAATCTTTGTGCTCTCACTTTTTTCTGCACGACTGTCTCCACACCCTCGGTTCCCTCGATCACCTCAACATTAGAGATACAAACATAACTAACTATAATGAGACAAGCAGAACTAATACAGACGGTAGAATATTTGAAGAGGATTTGTATGACGGGATCCACATTCTGATGAAACGCTTTCGAAGTCGCACATCGACAGAAAATTCACTCGGGACCTAACACCACACCAACACTAGAGTTAACAAAATATTTATAAGGTGTGCTGTCTGTTTAACCAGCATAGCTTGAAACTCATTCTACAATTATTAGTTTCAGGATGAGTTGCTTCATTCAACAATGTTGGCTGGAATGGGCCATTTTTTGGTTCCCGTTAAGTGATGACCGTCACCGACAGACACAGCGGGCATAAACTTGTCACTTGTGTCTGGAGTCCATAGTTAGTCCCCACCTTAGGATACACCAAAGTAAATGTAATTTGTGGCTTGCACCTCAAATGTCTAACAAAACTGTGTAAAAAGAGCTACACGTAGTTCAGCGGACAAAAGCTTTGTGCTTGCGATAGACTAACCTTCGCGTAAGGAACATGTGGATTGTCCTGTGTACGGAAAACTTTATATTTAGTTGTGGTTCTTAACCATAACTTCGCTCACAATGAATTGAGGTTATGAAGACAGCCGATGGTATTTCATCCACTGAACTCTTTTCAGAGTTTATGTCAATAAAAAAAAGCGCTTTTCCAGACTTCAGAAAAAATCTGTATCAAAAGCCTATACCATTTGTCAATTTCGCGCTGAACTTTCCCGTAGCAGACGAAACCGTGCAAGCCAAGGGTACCTGACACCTCTTGTATTACAGCTTTTTAAAGTTCATCAAAACATGGGTCTAAAACGGTTGTTACGAAGCAGAGTCGAGGAGTACGAATCCTTGTCCAGGCAGTTAGGACGGAATCGTTCGCAGAAAGGATTATGCTAAGGATAGCAACCGTTATACTCAAACTTGCAAATACGGACCCATAGAATATTTTTACCCATCACCGAAATCGAGAAACAAACAAATGTATGGAGGACCTGATACAGCAGGGCAATGTTTCGATGTCACAAGTGATTTAGATAGAAGCTTTGCCAGAAGTTTCAATCCTGCGGGACACCTTCTTCGTCAGTGGTTTGTTTGCGACCACGCTCCTCTTGCACGGAGAGACGCTGCTTCATGTCAGGAGTCAGAGGCGGAATAAACTTCGGCGGGATGATGAACGTCGACAGGCTGAACAAGTCCAGGAAGATCCTGTAGCGATCGCTGTAATGTCAAACAGAACCAAATAAACTTAAACTCAACAGTATAGCTGACCATCCCATATTGACGTGAAATGTTGATTTAGGATTTAAGAAAATCTAATGTTGAAATACCTCAGAGTGGAGCGCAGGTATGGGTAGCCGGCAGAACCACCAGTCCCGAGCTGCTGCGGGCCAATCATTCTTTGAACCAGTAAGGAATGGTTATCTGGGAATGTAATGTAGAATTTAATATCCAATGAGGGATGCCTTGAAGTAACTGTACTTACGGCGCCATTTGGTGATTAGGCAATCCATATCCATGAGCAGGCACAGCAGCTGCTGCGGCTGGTTGAAGCGGGGTTCGTCTCGGTAGAAAGTGATCATAAGCGCTCCCTTTTAAGAGTAAAATAATACGTTGATCTCTTGATCACAATGCCTCCTACTACTGAAATAACAAGGCAACGTTGCCATATACTTCAATAACTTTTAACTGCAATCCCACCACGGAAATACTGAGACAAATTGTTTAGTAGACATTCTATGATAGCCTATACACAGTAAACTCTTTAGTCAAACAAACGAGATACAGTATTGAATCACTTGAAAAGCTTTGTGCGAGAATCTACGCTCGCCCTTAGCCACCAGAGCGTCGTGGATGTCGACATCGAAGATAGTGTCGAACAGTCCCTGGCGTGCCTTGTATTCGCCGAGGAGTTGGGTGCGATTCAACTCGTCTTCGGTGGCCTATTGCAAGTGGAAAGCGAGTCAAACGAAGACGGTAGGAGGAAGAAGAAGGAATATGTGAAACCTCTGCTTTTAGTTTCTGCTCATGGAGCATGTTTTGCACAACTTTCTGGTATCGCTCCCAAAAGTTGAAACCAGTCGTCTCCAAACCGGGAGTGCCTTCGAGCCATCTCTGGACCAGTTGACACAGCGAAGGCTCTTCTTCAGACCGACGCAGAAGCTCCATTGCTTTGTGATCGTCACCAAATACCTTCTGGTAATCGCGTTGATTGTCACGCACGCGATTGTCCTAACATCACAAAGTTGTTAAACTACGCTGAGATTGAATTAAAACACAAGTTGAGAAGGAAAGTACTTACCTGCCGTATGCCGATCCTATTCTCCAGCAAACGGAACTGCAGACTCTGGGCCCCAGAGGCCGGAGCCAGGTACTCGCGGAATTCGATAAAATCCAGCGGAGTCATAGTTTCCAGGATCGTTACTTGTTCGACCAATAGCTTTTTTTTTGGTTTAAAGAAGAAGATACGTGTTTACAAAAATCTGAAATTCATTAGAGAGGAGAAGAAGTCAGAAGAATTACTTTCCAGATGAGTACCACCCGGTTGAGACGCTTCAGAACCTCGAACATTTTGCCTTGGTCCATTTCCTGCACGATTCGATATTTTGTAATCAAATCTTTTTAGTGGGATAAATTAAATCAAACTTACGTCAGTATTAAAGATGTCCCGAATCAAATCCAATTCGTATAGAATTTGCTTGAACCACAGCTCGTACGCTGAAAAACAAAATAAACCGGTGTGTCATAAAACCTTTCTAGGATGACATAACAACGAATTTACTGTAGATTGGTAAATTTCTAATCACCTTGAAGATTAATGACAAGTAAGTGTTCATCATGGACAAGGTGTCCGTGTTTTTGACTGAGGAGTCTTTGGGCATCGATGATCTTATCCAGTTGGATGTACTCTCCATAGAGGAGTCCCCTGGCCAGATCCTCCGTGTCGAGACCGCCATCTTGAGGGTTCACCAATCTAGTCCGCACAGAAGAAGAAGTCAGTTGAAGACAAAGATTCAGTTCACTTATCTTACATGTAGAAGTGAAATAAGAAAAGTCTGTTACCCTTGTCCGATCCTCATGGGACATTGACTCATTTTGGTCTTTTCTTTCTGTCTGCACAAAGACAAGTCAGGACATGAAGTCTGCGAATGGCTACGAAGTCGTCTGCAATCCGCTGGTAGGTTCTGCCTCTTTTTATAGCTGCTTAACAGCGGGGCGACCGGTATCCATTTTGGTAGCACGGCACGCACTTTCTCCTTCCGTCGCTGTTTCACGTCAGCTAGAACGTTGCAGCGGAGGCAGTTGGGGGAGACTGCTCACCACTGCCACATACGGAGATTCTAGTTCGTTAACGAGCTGTTCTCAGTGATTCATGCTACAGCTTCTATCGGTTCGGACTTTCCTTCGAGTCTACAAAACTACTCGCGTGCAACTTGACATATAACCAAGGAGTAACAAGTGACTGTTGCGTGGCAGCTGATTGTATCATGACAAGATTGATCTTTGTCCAGTAATGTACGTAACCTCGTTTCATTCTTGTTTATGTTCATGTTTTTGGTTAAGGATTAAGTATGTTGCTAAGCAAATTGCCTCCGGCTAGCTTAACTTTTGCACTGCTGACACGTAAATTCTTGTACATGTCCTGCATTCCTCAGCCAAAAGAAATTTGCTCTGTACACATGCCCGCAGGCGAATTGCATAGATTCGAGGGGCTTACAACACAAATTACTCTAGTGCAGCTAGATAACTAGGTCTAGTTCTCTGCCTTCTGGTAAGCCGATTTTGTTTCCATACATAAAATATACTGAAGAATTGCTCAGCAGCAGCAGTGCATTGCCACTCGAGGGAAACTGGCTCCTGGTTTGGCCAGCGGCGCTGTTAATCAACGCAAATAAATGACCAACTTTTAATCAGGTACTTCCCTTATTCTACTCTCATGGACATTACCACCTTATACGCGAACATACGCAGTTGCGTATAGTTTTACCTTGAAGGGGCAGCCACAGTAACAGAACCTGCGGACAGCAGCCAACTATGAAGTTCATAGATTCATCCTTCATTGTCTATCTGCTTCGCCATCTGATGGGCAAAACTCGAACTGTAGTAAAGAATTGGCAACACTGGGGATTCCAGGTTTATGGCATTATACAATGAAAATATGCGTTGTTCTGTGTATAATATAATGTACGACGTGTATAACTGGCTGATGCCATAATTAAGAAAATATTGATATATTAAGAACGATTTGAAAAGCGCAAAATCTGGTTTAGGATAAAAAGTTCAACTCGATCCACCCGGTGGATTTTCCGGGAATTAGAACCGTTAGAACCCGAACTACATTACGCGGCAATAACCCTGCCTACAAGGCAGAAATGATTCACACAACTTTTCAGGAAAATTAAGAGACTGGAACTAACGTATGTATTGGAAATTCAAAGTAAAAAGATTTCAAAACAAGCAGCTTTCTGGTTACACATGGTTAACTGGCAGCACTTCAGCGGGGCAGTGATGGGTGTAGGATTTTTAGATCTTTAATTTTTTTTGTACACTTGATATTCAGGTCTGATTTTTGTCGTTCAAAAAATTTGTTAAAAAATGAATCTAAACCACCGGGTACTGACTATAACTATTCCTACCGCTATTGTATTTTTTAAGAGACAAAATTATTTGTAAAAAATTAATGTTAAAAAATTGAGAAAAAAAACAACAACAAGAAGACAATTAAAAAAGCCAGGCGCAATGGAAAAAAAGTGTCTAATTGATCAAAGGTTCAGCAACCTCGTCCGATTCGATGGGCAGTAGGACTTTGTCGATGACGTGGATGACCCCGTTGGTGTTCATCAGATCAGCGCTGAAGACGGTGGCTTCGTTCACCTGCGAATGAAATAGACTTCAATACATTGATTTCAACCTGACGGGGACGTGTTTACGAGGACAACGACATACCTTAGTGACACCGTCTTTGGAACGCTGAAGAGATAACGTCCCGAAGAGCGACTGCAGGTTGTAGACTAAATCCGGTCTGAACGAAGCCGAGTTGAACAGTCCCGGAACGATGTGATTCGCGACAACCTTCAGCCGTTCAAAATTCATAAGTTGACAACTGGATTGGAAACTATCTCGAATTGAAAATATGCCTTTTTCAGCAAACTCTGGTCGCGAAGAATGTTCTCCACGGTGTCGCGTCCCAGGTCGGTGAACGCGGCGTCGGTGGGCACGAAGAACGTCAACGAGCCACCGCGGGAACCGAGGTCCAGCGAGTCCTCGCCGGTCAGCGTCACGCTCTCCATGGCGCGTAGGAAGGTACTGTCGAATAATTAACAACAACAATAATAACACAAATTAACTATAACAATATTAATTCAAATCTAAAATTAACAAAACTATTATTACTCTTGTACAATTAAGAATAATTTCAAAAAATAAAACTATTTATGTAGACATTAGAATATCGACGTTACGTGAAGTTTCTTTCACGACGCAGCAGGTCGCCGGCCGAGATATTCGCCGGGGTAATCACACGGTTGATGATGTGGATGACGCCATTCTGTCCTTCCAGGTCGGCTTTGTCGACAATGGCGCACTCGACACCGACAGCCTTGCGGTAGACAGACAGACGCAGAGGATTCTCTTCATCCAGCGACATGACCACCTGATCAATTCAAGTTAGGAAATTATACTCATAATTTCATCGTGAATAGCATTTGATATTAAAATTAAACGACCAAGTTACCGGTTATTACCATCATATTTACTAATTATAATTACTATTAAGGTCAATGTTGATATATGACTATTCTGGAACGCCCGGAGAAGTGTACTGGAACACCATTATCTGACAACTGACCTTGCACTTAACGATCCCTAACTAAACGCTATACCTTCTTTACGAATACTAATTCGAGATTAATAAGCTTTAAGTACGGGAATCAGTACCTCGTTATCCTTGATTTTGTTGGTCAGGATCCGTCCTTGCGTCGCGTGGAAAGAAATGACGGCCTGCGCGTTTTCCTGGCTCGATTTCATCTCTTGGAGAGTTTCTTGCGGAAGGGCTAATCATTCAAAAGACACTCGATTAATTAAATTAAAGTGACTTTGTAGAAATAACTACATTGATATGTGGAATACATATAATATGAATTAACTGTACGAATTAAATTAAAATTTAAGTTAACTACAATAGAAAGTTACTAGGTTTAAATTAAGTTTAATTTAAAAAGGACTTGGGAAATTATAATTAATGAAGAGACTGAATCAAAGTTGAAGTTTACAGTAAAAAGCTGCCTCGGATGGTGCGAAGACGGTGTAGTGGCCGTAGTTGTAGAGTTTGGAGAAGGCGTCTTCCAGGCCGCCGATTTTCACCAGTTCCAGGAAGGTGAACAGCTTCTCTGTTTGCGCAAGTTCCAGCAAAGTCTTGGCTGCAATAGAATATATTCTTATTGAAAGGTAACAAACACAACCAACCCACCAAACAAACAAACAAACGAACGAACAAACAAACAAACAATCATGCAACTCACTAAAGGACAGACATCTGATCTAACTGTTTAGAAACAACCATACTGACCAAACAAACGCGATCCTGTTAGAGTGAATCTAAGAATCAAGTTACACGCTCAATGGGGAATTGATAAACAACCAATGAAACTAACAAACAAACACAAGTCTCGCAATTAAGATAACGATTGAAAGGTAACGAGCACTTACGACATGCTGACAAACAAACAAGTATAAACCGGTGAATAGTAGTTAAGAAACAACCACATTCAACGAACAAGCAAGAAGCCCAACAGAGCACATCAAGACGGAATTTATTTATTAAAAAGAGTAAATCGAGTTGATGAAGAATCAATGAAACAAACAAACGTATAAGCTGTCCCATAGAAGGCGACTGTGCATACATCGAACAACCAAACACTTGAACAAGCAAGCAGTCGAGCGGATTAACGGGCAATAGCAAACACCAGCTAAACAGTCAATAGATCGACAAACAAACAACTCAACTAACAACACAAAGAACAAACAACCATACAAAGCTAACAAAGAGCCAGGTCTAATTGTTGAAATTGGCAAACAAACCGACAAAATTTCGAGCACAGGGACTAGTCAACAACCAAGCATATTAGAAACAAGTTATTAAGCAAACAAACAAACAAACTGATGAACAAACTAGTCAACTAACAAAGAGTAAACAGACTTAAAGAACAAACAATTTGCTATAAATCAACGCCAACAAAATACCGAACAAACGAATACAACGGACGAACAAACAATCATGCAAACATAAAAACAATTTACCTTCAAACCGACAAAGAAACAAACAAACACAACGAACAAACAGATAACTTGCTTACGGAATGGGAAACAAGCAAACAACTTAACGAACAAACAAGCAAATTGCTAGAAACTAACAAACAAACAAACAAAATAGAAGAAAGAAACAAACAAACAAGCAAATTTTTTAAAAAGACAAAACCTACTTATCAACTAACCAAACGAAAAAAGTAAACCATCAAACAAACAAACCTTGAACAACTTAACAAACAAACAAATCAAGAAACAAACCACAAACAAACTAGCAAACAACCACTACCAAACAACTAACGAACCAACAAACACCTAACAACCTAATAAACAAACCAACTAAACCAGCAAACAAACTAAACAGTAAACAAACAAACCGACTAACAACTTAAAAAAAGGGACAAGCAAACTTAGCAAACAAACAAATCAAGAAACAAACCACAAACAAACTAAACCAGCAATCAAACAAACCATCTAATAACCTAACGAACCATCTAATAACCTAACAAACAAACAAAAGGACAACACACAAAAACAGACTATTTACCGCGATTTGGTATCAGGACGTCATCCAGAATATGGATGATGCCATTATTTCCCATGACGAAATCGTTCCTCATCCGCGATCCTTCAATGGTGACTCCCTGCGAATCGCAGTCCAGGCGCAGCCGGTTCCCTCCCAGCGTCCTCATGCTGTGGTCGTCGATGATGGCCGAGGTGCACAGCGGGTGCGTCAACACGTGATTCTGCAGCAAGGCTGCTCAAATAAACAAAGTATCAAAACCATTAAACTATATTTCATTCTAATTCCATTAAATAACAACTGAATTCAAATTTAATTAATTTCAATATAAAGAAAGGATTTGGATTAAAGGATATTGGATAAGATAAGGGCTCCATGGTTTTTTGCTTGTATCTTTTAAACTTAAACTTGTATAACAATGAAAATTTACCTCAAACGGCATCTTATGCACTAGAATCTAAGTGGAAATTTTCAGGTGATTCAAACGAATAGTTTTGCTGATACTCAGTGTCAAAGCTTGGAGCGACCCTTGTTTATGTGCGGTAGTAGATCGTACCCAGGCGAGCTTCTTTGTCGTTGAGAATGGATTCCAGTCGCGAGGTAGGAATCTTCTGGAAGGCCTCGTCCGACGGAGCCAAGATGGTGAGCGCGGCGCTTCCGGAAGAGCGCAGCTTGTTGACGAATGCTGATTCCTCCATGGCGCGGGCCATGACCGAGAACCGACCGTCCTGTTCCATGATGTTCCAAAATTTTCAATATTTCCAACAAACTCAACAATAATTCTTCAATGACTCTAATCAAAGATAAGGTAAACCAATTAAATTAAATGAATTAAAGTAATGAATTTACGTTGAGAACGATATCTCCAACGTCGCGATTGACAAAGTTAACCGGGTCGAGAACACCGTCGATGAGGTGGACGATACCGTTGGTCGCCTCCTGGTCCTTGCGCACCATGGCGTGGCAGTTGACCGTCGTCATCTGCAAAATACCAACATCAGCGTTTACTTCGAAAAACCAACTCGACTTATTGTTGAATACAGTAAATTCTAAGAATACAAATAAGTATGTTATTACAGATCATCGTCACCGCTTTAAGTAGCACTAAGACGTCCATTCAGACGTCTTATCGAGTCTTGCGATTACAACCAAGAAGGGTAACCGAGAAACTTACGCTGTTGGCGTACTTGTTGATACGCACGTTGTACCCATTGTAGCGTGTCGGTAGCATGGTATCAGCCTGGAACTGTTCCGAGCGAACCTTGCGGTCCGATACGTGATAGCGGACAATGGGGTTTTCGATGTCACCGCGGTAGGACTCGAGACGGCCGCGGACACCGCGGGGGACGCTGCGGAACGCCTCGTTGGTCGGAGCGAAGAGAGTGAAGGCCCCTTCGCGGGTCAGATCCTTCTGCAGTCCGGATTCCTCGATGTAGCGGACAAAGTCGGTGGCTCCGAGATCCCGCGCCGTTTCCAAAATATTCTTCAGAGGTTTGACTCCGGCGCAGCCTTCCTGGCCCGGAATGCGGTAGAAACCCTCGCAGCACTCGTAGCGGATTAAACTGAAATGTTCAGTTTAAAAAAAATCAAGTAAATGAAAGAAAATATTTCAATCGCAATGCGGATTAAGGTGAAAAATTAATATTATTTTACAAAAATAAATTAATGAAATATATACATAGGACATAAATTACATTTGATTATATTTACAATAAGCTGAGTTTTTTTTTACATACCTGGATATGGTGTAGATAAGCTACTAGTATGCGTAATTTATCTATCTGCCTGTCTATCTATTTATTTGTTTAACTGTCAACGTGTGCATCCTTCTACCTATCTACCTACCCTATCGATCTACCAATATATATTTTCTGTCTGTCTATCTATCTATCCATCTGTTATCCATATATCTGTCTATGTGTGTCTATCTATCTACATATCTATATACATTTTCTGTCTGTCTATACCTATCTATCTATCTACCTATTTATCTATCCATCCACCCATCTCTACCTATATATTTTTTTCTGTCTATTTAGCCATCTATTATCAATATATCATCTGTCTATCTACGTACCTACCTACCTATCTACCCATCTATCTATCTATATACATTTTCTGTCTGTATATCTATCTATCTATATACCTACTTACCTACCTCTCTATCTATCCATCCACCCACCTATCTAGCGAGATTTCTGCCTATCTACCTGTATATCTTTCTTGTCTATCTATCTATATACCTATTTTACCTACCTATCTATCTACCTATCCATCCACCCACCTATCGATCTATTTATTTATATATCCATGTATCTGTCCATCTGTTGCCTAAAGTTGGATAAATAATTGAGCAACAACACCTACAAATATTTAAACACGACTTTACCTGATAGAAGCGTATTACTAAATACTGTAAATTACAAACGAATAAATAACACATTAAGATAAAGAACTCACAACTAAAAACCAAAAACAAATAAAGAACATTCTAAAATTACGAGTAAGTTATTGAAAATTTAGTCCCAAAAAACAACAACAAAAAACACTGAACATACACCGAGAAATTATTTTTAAAATGCGAAATTCAATTTTTAAAAAACAATTTCAGATCTGACAAATACTAAACTCACTAGTCTGACCAATCAAGATCAGTTAATGTGAATAAACTCAGTAAAACAAGTAAATAACATACAAATAACCGTACAGATAAATAACTAGATATTTTAAAAGTATTTAGAAAAAATCAATTTATATAGCGCAAAACAAACGAAGAAGAAGAAGAAGACGAAGAAGAAGAAGAGGAAGAAGAAGAAGAAGAAGAGGAAGAGGAAGAGGAAGAAGAAGAAGAAGAAGAGGAAGAAGAAGGAGAAGGAGAAGGAGAAGAAGAAGAAGAAGAAGAGGAAGAAGAAGGAGAAGAAGAAGAAGAAGAAGAAGAAGAAGAAGAAGAAGAAGAAGAAGAAGAAGAAGAAGAAGAAGAAGAAGAAGAATTCTTGACGAAAACACTGGAGAAAGAGGCAGTAGGTTAAAAACAATCTGTGAAGGACGGGAGAGCTTGTGTAAACAAGATAGACGACTAAAGGTCAAAGGTCAAATACTGACGCTTTCTGGCCGCAGATCTTTCTCGACATCCAGTACTTGCACTCGGTCCAGATTTTCCACTTGGTGCCGGGCACTTCTTCCACCACGCACGCGTTGGGCCTGCAAACAACATCATCATATGTCATAAAACATCAGCCGTCAAAGAGTCTTGCCTGCAACTCTTCAAACAACCAGCTAGCCTCTCTTCATATTAACTGATCACTGACAATAATGCAATAGTCAATGATAATCCCATTTTAAAAGTCTGATTGGTGCTGTATTATTACATTATATCTATCTATCTATCTATCTATTTATCTGTCTAGTTATCTATCTATCTATCTATCTATCTATCTATGGATTATATCAGTCCGTCTATCTATCCATCTCTCTATCTATCTATTTATTTATCTATCTATCGGCCCATCATCTATACATTTTTCTACCAGTCCATCAATCTATCGGTACCTATCTATCTATCTACGGGCTATATTAGTACGTCTATCCATCTATATATTTATCTGTCTATCTATTTACCTATCTATTTATCAACCCATCATCTATCCATTTTTCGATCAGTTCATCTATATATCGGTACCTATCTATCTACCGGCCGATCATCTATCCATTTTTCTACCAGTCCATCTATCTATCGGTACCTATCTATCTATCAATGGGCTATATCAGTCCGTCTATCTATATATCTATCTATAATATCTATCTATCTATCTATCTATCTATCTATCTATCCGTAATCTATCTATTAAACCATGTCTTTCCGACTTAGTGTATAGTTACTGCTATAGCCATTCTATTAACCACTACTGTCTTCAAATGAACCGCCAAATTACCGGATTTGCCGGACGCCCATTTGGAGCCTAAACACTAATTATCGAACAAACATAAAACACCCAATCAATGAATTAAGCTAATCAAATCAACGACTCGTACAATTAAACGACCACCTAAACTCAATGTCTGGTTTACAAGCCAAAATTTTTAAACTGGACCCGAGAAACTACAATCTCCCCCAGTCAAATACCATTAAGTTGATTGAATTAACACAGGAAACAAGTGGACTGAATTAACTAATCAAGGGTCGATTATAAAATTAATATTTGGTAAATTTAAATGGCAAGAAAAGTATGTTTGTTTAAAACGAGGAGAGGAAAAAGGCAGCGGTGCGTTTTCGTCTTGTTCTCTTGGTGGCAAGTTGAGCGTTGGCCTGTTTTTGGACAAACCATTAACGCCGCCGCAGAAAAGCCGTCAGTCTTGTGCGTGGGAGATGCGTTTTCGATCTAATGTCAAACGCGGCGACGGTTTAACGACATGTCCAGACCCCCGTCTTGTCACTCGACTCTATACGCCGCGTTTCCCAAAACGTCATATGCTCCGCTGGAGAAGATAAAGTCTTTGCTGCTGTTGCGTGTCTCCGTCAAATCCTCGCGTCTTGTTGCTAATTCATTTACACGTCATTGACAATCTAATTCTTTCCAAGAAATCGACAAAATGTTCAAAAAAGGTCAAAGTTCAAACTGTCAAAAGGAGGTTGAAAATTCAGATTTCAAAGTTGTGTCAATGTCCATGGGTTTTGGTCATAACTTGTGGATTTAAGTCCAGTGGAGGAATAATTGTCTGGTGATAAAGGAAGACGATAACTATAATGTTAATTAACTTACTGTTTAACTTGAAATAAGTGAAGGGAGATTGAAATTATATTAATTTAATACGAATTCCACCAGATGTTGAAACTTTTAGGTTTAAGACAATCAGCTAAAATCCAGTCGTAAAATTCAATCATGGGCGACGGTTCAAAGAAATAATCAAAATTAATTAAATTAAAATTAATTTAACATGATCAATAAGTAAGTTTTCAATCTAGATTAAAGTGACGTCAATACAGTTATTTGCACTAGGATTCATCTGAATTAAGTTTAACACACACAAGAAGTGAATTTCTAAATAAAATTCATAATTCAGTTGTTCCCTCACACAGCTTATTTCTATACTGATTACAGCTACTTAAACAGGAATTAACTGGCGGTAGCGAACCCTAACAGTCTCTCTGCCTTGCATCCGCATGTCTTTCTATCTATCTCCCTCTTGTTTGTTTGTGCGTTTTCCCAGCGCGTCAAAAAGAAACGACGTCTACCAGGGCTGATAAGCTCGACCAGCACAAGGGGATCCTTTGATAAGCACAAGGGATCCACTCGTGTCGAGGCCATAACCTTTGTGAAGAAATGTTCTCGTCTCTCTTTCCAGATCGACTCAACCAATTCTAGGTTAAAAAACTAGATGTTAAAGTTTACCCTTGTTCGCGGGCGATGCGGATGTGCCACGGCGGGATCCTTCGCCCCATGCACAGGGATAGGCAGAGCAGGAGAGCAGCTAGGCGGAGAAGCAGCTTCATGGCGAACAACTCGGGTAATCTCTACTCCAGAGCCATGCAACGGGTCCTCTAGCCCAGATGGTCAACTGAAAAGTCACCCCCTGGGCAGCTGGAGCACACTCTTGGCCACGATGTGTTTTCCGAGTCGTCCCCGACGCCATTTGCCCATTGGTTCCAGTCCAAGAGCACGAGATCCAATAAGAGATTTCTGAAAGAGAGTTTTTGAATTTGCCGCCAGAGCCGCCGAGACTTGTTTGTCCGCTTCTGGGCGGCTTTAAATAGTAACGTTCGACTTGCTGTAAATGTGCTAAACCAATTGTTTGTTCTATCTCTATACCTCGAGGTAGAGAAAAACAATGAAGGTCTCTGACCTGTTTTTCTGGCGCAAGAATAGTCCGCTTTTGTTGTTGTTTTTAGCAAATTCTCCATTAGCTATTCTTTTTTTAACAGTTGGTGTTTAATTTGAAAATTCAGTTGCACCTTTTCTTGATTTGTAAGATATTATTATTATTCTTGGCTTTTTCATAATCCAAGAATCTTTTGGAGTGGAAATTTGCTTAAAAACAAAAATGTGTATATTTTTTTTGGGTAAAATTTAATTATTTTTTCTGGGGATTTGGTACTGGAGAACAAAACACGTGACACAGATTCCAGTTTGATGAAACTAGAGGGAGACTGGAGGTAAACCTCAGTAGACGTGGACCATCCCGTAGATGAAACTGCACCGGTCCGAGCGACGGGTTAAGGAAAACGTCTTACCGCTGAACTTACTAAGCGAAACTAATACGCATAGAACTATCTGCATGATAATTAGGGCGCTACAGATTAACCATTCTCGCTGACTATCTTTGTAACTTACTTAATATATCGCATCACGCGTGCTGATTTAAACTGAATTAGTAAACACTTAGTATAGGTATACAGAAGTAGATCTCTGACAGCTATAAATAAGGTAAACTAATTAAATTTTGATGATAAACGTAAGTGAAACGTAAAACTGCGACGGTGTGTTTGAAAAGGATACGTCCAGAACAGCACGTAGGTCTGCGGGATACAAAGGCAAAGAAACGCGTTAGTTTTCGTCCGGCTAGTACGCATTAGCGATGTGTACTCACGATGAGCCCGCTGGTAAGACTGCTGGTCAGGAGCGACTGTCTGCTCGTGAAGTACTTCTGCCAGTTCGGTCCCGCTTTCATCAGCAGAAACATCTAAACCGAGCCTCGTATGAAACCAATGAGACCTGACGCTATTCAAAGAAACCGTACCCAAACTGTGAAGGCGCAGAAGATGTAGAAGGCAAAGCCGTACAGACTCGTCAAACCCAGGATTCCCGCCGTGGCGCCGCCAAGGGCCGCAACCGACGTCCGGCAGTACTCGACCACTATGGCGTTATTCCGGATAGCGGCTTCACTGTAGGCTACGATCTCTGTAGAATAGAAAGACAAATAAGCATTGGATAGCGAGATTTCAGCGGTTATTAAATGACAGCTGTGATCATTTTCAAATCTCGCTCACCTCCCGAGCTTTTCTCGATCAAGCGGGTTGGTCTGGATCTCGAAGCCATTTTATATGGTTACTAAAATCGATACAACCGCTTTAATTAATCTTGATTTAAGACAGAATTAAGCTGTTTTACGAAGGATTAATAAACCGTCAAAGTTGACAGACACCGTGTATATTCTACTGTTGTCTGCAACGAATCCGAACGCCCTCTAGCGGTCGGTTCCGTAACTAATTTGTGATTCATTGTTTCAGTCGGGGTGTTTTATTCATTCAAGAGAACATACAGCTCAATTACAACACTACAAGAATAAATTTAAATGACATTTAAATACAAAAAATTACATATAAAGTCATAATTCAGCCATGGAGTCCTCCGTATCCGTATCCGCCGTATGGATCTCCGTATCCGTACCCGCCGTACCCGCCATAAGGATTTCCGTATCCGTATCCGTATCCGCCGTACCCGCCGTACGGGTTTCCATAACTGTGAGCCTGAGGATATCCATATCCGTCTTTGAAGCCATGTCCCCCTTTATTGCCTAGTAACTTCAACAGCCAGAGTTTCTTCAGCAACAGGAGGGACTCGGAGGCTTGCTGGTCTTCCTCCTCGCAGGAAACGGCGCTAGCAAACATCACGGCGAATGTCACAGCGATAACCTATACATGTACAAAACAGTAGATCAGTAAACAGCCTTTTCGATACAAGAAGTATGCTTAGGAGATGATAATGAAACGGGATACTTACGATGCAGAACTTCATTTTCACTGCAGGTGCTTTTATGAATGAATGAAATTAAGAATTGAAAAAGCAGAGGACAAATTTCGGGATGTCCTGTCTGGATTGCCAGCTTCAAGAGAGCCGGAGAAGCTTGTGATCTCCAGTCGCCAACATGAACGACATTTATACGATTCCAGAAAAACCAGGAAATTCCGGGTTTACTAATTTCAGGAAGAAAAATCCCACTTCCGATAATTTTTTCTTAAACTGAGAGAACCAGGCCAAGGCAAGACGTGATTCTTGTTCACCGGCCCCTTTTTCTATATTCTACAAAGAAAGACAGCTTTTAAAAGTAATTAAAGTTAACTGTCATTATCACTTTATATTGCAATTACTATAGTTGTGCATAGTTACAACAGGCTGTACATTTCCAAGGTTATTCAATCAGTGCGACAGAAGATAATTTTTATGTTATAAGTATAAAGTTGAATGTCTGACTTTCTATTGGCACTGACGATTTTCCTGGACTGGGGCTCTAAAAACCGGTAATCAAGGATGGAGAATGGTAGTTCAAAAATGGACATGCAAGGTTGTTTGAATCTGCGCCCAGTACCTGTACAGGCTATCAAGGGTTCCTGCAACCATTGACATACTTAGCAAATAACAATATTATTCAACAACAAGGTGTTATGATATCAGCACACAAATTTACGTGTCATTTAAATTTATTTCAGTTCCATAAAAGATTACAAGATACAAGTTTGTCACAATGCACACGAAACACAATAACTTTAATAGATAGCCAATACGATATTATCGTGATTCTGACTAAACATTACCCGTACTTTTGACATTTCTTCTACTGTTCTAATCCTAAGTTTACTGTAAGACTTAAAGCTATACCAGTAAACCGAGAATAGGTTATTAAGATCACAAGGTCGTGATAATTTTTCAGGACAAACCAATTCCGCAGTTTCCTATTGTGCGTTAACGATATCACCGGAAGGATACAGGTTTGCCAGGTAAAAGATCATCATCATGACAACGTCGACAACGTCACAATAGATCACAGTACATTACAATAATGTGTGATCACATTATGTCCTCATATCGGGATATTACGATTCATTACAGATTCTCGTATATGTTTTCCTTATATTGTTATCAATCCAATAGGTAATTATACCATTGCGTAATGTGACGCAATGTAAAGGTAAATCTCTCATTTTCGCAGTTTTTTTTACAGTGCGTTGCGAGTATATCACTGGACTGTACCAATATAGCGGTTAACATGAGATTGGCAAGCAGTTTCGCCAATCACGCTTCGCGAAAAAATCTCCGTATAGCTTTCAGCAATTTATCAGTGTTGACTGTTTGCCAGTGCCAGCCAAGGTCAACACCATGTTGTGCTGAATGACCGAAAGGGTGAAACGGAGCACGAGTTCAATGACCCGCCGCATCAAGGGGGACACTTTCACTCCTGCTCCACGTGAGAGATTCAAGAGAGGACAAACACGAACTTTCAGCTCAGTCCGCTGAACAGCATCATCAAGTGATGGAGCAGTACTTTCCGTTCCTCTCCAGGAATTGGAAAATCCTGCTGCTGAGCAGCTCCTGTATTACCATTTGCCTCAAGATTCGTCAACTAGTTAGCGTTAAATTTTCTCAACAGCCGAGAATTAAACAGTTGGAAGTACCTCCGGAAGACGAAGCTGACGATGATACCGAGGATTCACCGGATTCTTCCACTAGTCCCTCATTCGAGGAAAACGTCCAACACGTCCCTTACAAGAGGAGGATACTGAGCACCGAGGAAAGTCTGGTCAAGTCCCGACAGTTTTACGAACTCATGAATCAGAGGAGGTCCGTTAGGTTCTTCAGCTCCGAGCATGTTCCGCGGGAAGTTATCGAGAACATCGTTTTAACTGCAGGTTCCTTATTTCTATATTTATCTTAAGAAGAGAAATATTTTATAAAACTAAATATCAGAGTAATAAAAGATGTTATCGGAATTTACTTTCACTAAATTGTTGGTCGATAAAGGGACTTCTCCAAGCGGAGCTCATACAGAACCTTGGACTTTTGTCGTCGTCTCCAACGTGGACCTTAAGGAGCAGATCCGACACATAATAGAAGCCGAGGAGGAGATCAACTACAATCAAAGAATGGGTAAGAAACACACCACCACTACTTAACCTCATCTCTTGTTCAAATACCCGTTTAACAGGCACTAAGGGGCCAGTCGACTTTCGAATGTTTAGGCAGCGTTTTCTACAGCCGTCTTGCCGGAACATTGAAGATTCCGATGTATAGTTACGAAATAGTCCGCTAGAGCGGTAGTGCTAGACTGAACTACTCGAAATTATCAGACTCTAGCAAACTAGTCTTTAAAAAATCTAGAGTACATCCGAGCACTTCAAAGTTTACCGGCCGTCAGCAGTCAGGGCCAACGGTCGACTTGGTAACCGTTTACTTGTCATGTTATAACGCCATCTAGTAGAATACAATCAAAATATTCTAGTAGTGCAGATCGAGAGATGGGCAGTCCACTGTAACTCCAGCTTTCCATTAGTTGAGTTTGTGGTGAAGTTTATTGTTATACGACAGGTAAACAGTGGGTGAACGATCTGAAGAGCATCAGGACCACCTGGATGAAGGAGTATTTGACGACAGCACCCTGGTTGGTTCTGGTTTTCAAGCAGAGTTACGGTCTCACAGCGGACGGTCGTAAGAGAAATCACTACTACAACGAAATTAGCGTCTCCATAGCAACGGGACTCTTGTTAGCTGCCATACAGGTAAATCCCATCTATGTAAAAACGAATGGTTGATGAAAATGAAGCGCACTATTGACAGAACGCCGGACTGGTAACTGTAACTACGACGCCATTAAACTGCGGACCTGCCCTGCGGCGTTTGCTGAGCCGACCGATCAACGAGAAGCTGATGCTTCTACTGCCCATAGGTTATGCTGCCGAGGACGCGACCGTACCAGACTTCAAGAGAAAGAAACTCGAGGATATTATGGTTCTAATCGACTGAATCAAAAGATGATTTAAATATGAAATTGAAAACTGCCCGTCTTGAAACACGAAATACATTTTGCTTCATCAAACGTATTTCTATTTATTGTATATAGAGGGAATTGTAGAGGTGAATGATTAATAGTCTGTATTGTTTTGTTTCTTCTTTCCTTGAACATTGTTGATGAGTTCGCTTGACTGCGGGCTACAGACTTTGAGGGCTACAACACTGACTGGAGAGAATCATGAAAATGGGAGGCGAAATAGACGAATACGGATATAAATAGTCAAACGTTTTCTTTCAATAATTTCTTGTCAACAGCCAGGAAAAAACAGTGACTATAACAGTTCATTAACCACGGGATAAATAAATTTAGTTTTGTTAACTTTAATTTTTTAAACTCTTTTTTTTGTGTGTGTGTGTCTGACTGAATAAAGTTTAATCTTTGGTATATCGAGTTTAAACTTGGTTAAGATAATGATTAGGATATTTGTTTTAAACATATTTAGAAAAAAATACTGAATGGCCTACTGACTCTAATCTACTAGACTAACAAGGCACTCCAGTCACTCGTAAAATATAATACGCTCCACTTTGACCATCAGGTTATGAACTTGAGTGTTTCTAATAAGAAAGCGGAAGACATGGAAGCGTTTTTGCCGTAAAAAGGTTAGCAAGTGCCGCGGTGCAATTATAACCTCCCCCCAAAAAAAGGAAATTAAAGTTAATTTTAATTCATTAAAATGTTACGGACAACGGAGAAGTAGGAGAAGGTGGGCAGGAGAGAAAAAAACAAAATTTTCTCGCTTCTTTAAATCCGCTCGACGTAGTTTCCAGGAAACGTTCCAAAATGTCCAGTTCTCTGGCTAGTACCGACGTACCAACCGTCGTCGCACTTCTCCAGGACGCAGACGGTGTCGCCCTCCTGAAGCTCCAGCTCATCGTCGTTCTGCGGAGCGTAAGGGTACAGAGCGCGATACCTACTAACAGCGTGATGATGTAATTCTCCAGTCTACTCTACAAGTCTTCGATTGCAAAATGCGATTCTGTTACTCGATTTCCGTTAACATCTACGCAGTAGTATTTTAAGTGTGTCTATATGGATGTGATAGAGTAACTATTCCATCCCAAGTTAACTGAATCACATCTACCGGAGTAGTAATACTTGATGGTTTTACAATTAAACTTGAATAATTCAAAAAGGTAATTTACAAGACGGGCCCGGTTTGAGTGTCGACGTGCAGACTGCTCTGCATCGTGTCCATCTCGTAATTGGCAGGATAGCTCTGCTGGCGGTTCACCGGCTGCTCGGCTGGCCGATTGTATCCCATTCTCGGCTACAAACCAACCAACAAACCAGAATTGATCAATTAAAATAATTAAGACTAAAACCAATTACTGGGTCGATTGAATTAGCTATCGATACTTAACTTTCGTTGACATGTAAAAATCAAATCAAATGTACAATGTTAAACAAGAGTTAGTAGTCGTTTCTCACCATAGACGAGTATTTTTGCTGCTGCTGCTGCTGCTGCTGCTGTTGGATTTGTTGATGCTGTTGCTGCTGCTGACGAATTTGTTGATGCTGCTGCTGCTGCTGCTGTTGGTAGGATTGCTGCTGCGTATAACTCGGTGGGCTGGGGTAGTTCCTCAAGGAGCCGTTGGTTATGAGAGAATGCGAGACCGGTTGCGCTACAGGTTTGTTCACTATAAATAAAAAAACAATAATTAATACAAATGGAAATAGAAAAAAAATTGAAATAATCACAAATAAGATAGATTGGATTATTTTGTAGATTTAGGACTTTTTTTTAAAGAATATCAAACGGCAAAACGTTCAGTAGTACTAATACACTAGTTAAGATGCCTTATGCAGGTTACAATTTGCAGCATACTCTGTTTCTCCAAGGTTCCTGTCTGAACAATATCCACGTAAGATGCAGGGAAGATGCCCTTCCGGTTGCCAATGCGACCTTCCAGCCAGTTATCGTCGATGTGACGCGTAATTAGCACAAGTTCTCCTAATACAATGGTAAAGCATCAAATTATTTTGATTAACAATTGTTTAAATTAATAGTAGTACATCAAACTTTAATTAAATTGATTTTCACGTTAATTATTATTTTTTATTATGAAATTGATAACCGTAAATTGACTAGTGAACTGATAGAAATTACCTTTGACCAACGAGAGTTCCATGGGCGTCTGGGCAGTGAAGTTGTGTTTGACCTTACCCTGAACGTCGGTAGGTTTCTTGGGCGCCATTCTGACGCCATCGTACGGGATAATCTGCGAATGAAGTAACAAGAATCAGCTGCTAATTCAGTCGATAGGGGAAAAAGTGTTGTATACTTCAACATAGTTGACTGGGAAGATGCCAATCATGGCGTTGTGTTCGCCTTCGTACCAGTTCTTGTCGATCTGACGACGCACGAAGATAATGTCGCCTTTCTGGAACGACAGTTCTCTGCGACATAGACGAGTCAAACCAATAGAAATCATTATTTACATTTCTAGTGTTGTTAATTAGTCCTAAAGCCCGGCAAGTAATTTAAGTTAATTACGTTAAGAAGTTATGAATTTTCACGCTTGGTTTAAGATAAAAGATAATGTCGACCTTCTAATCAACCTCCTTAATTAAAAATCGCTACTTGTTGTTCATTATTTAGTTAAATAGCCTGAAAACCTAAACCCGGGCGGGTAGTTTGATTATAATTATAGTAAGTAATGCAAAGTTTGCATTGATTAAGAAAACCTTGAAATACTAGACGAATTTTTTGGTGAAAATTACCGTGCGCTCATCGCAACGAAGTTGAATAGAGCCCTGGCCACGATCTTGGGTTCGGGAGTGCGTTCCCTCTGCGGCTGCAAGCGTGCCGGTTCCTCCAGGACCGTGTCGTAGCGGTTCAGCGGTATCGGCGATTTCTGTGAAGGTCTGGAAGAAAAATAAAATCGGATATTTACCTTTAAATTAAATTTTTATTAATTCACAGATTTTTTCTTGTTGAACCAATGAATTATTCGTTTTACTATCGAATTTAATTTACTAATTTAACTAGTTAATTTATTCACTCAGTTATGGCACGTTAATTAAATATGATGTATCGGTTGTTGTACAAATTAAAAGTTGCGAAATACGTGTTATAAGATGAATTACGTAAAATTGTCCATGTGCCGACGCGATTCCAAATCCTCCAGCTCCTGGAGGAGTTTCCTCCTCCTCTCCTGCTCGTAGACGCGACGCATGTGATCGGCCTGCTGCTGTCTGAGGTCTTCCTCGTCGATTTCCTGCTGGCCAGCGGCATTCTGGAGACTGCGAATCGGGCTTTTGTAACGAATCGTCACTTCCGATTCGGAAAATTTATGCCCAGCGCCTGGCATCATAAAACCAAAAATTATTCATTAAAGAAAAATCCTGCAATTTTATATTGGTTGTTGAAATTTTAACAAATTTAAAAAAGGTGCGTTCTAATCTACCTTGTGCATTCTGATTATAGCCTCCACCAGCGTAATAGTCTTGTCCAACTTCAACTGAAAGAAAAGGAAAATTTCGGAAAAACTGAACAAATATAGAATTAGAAATGAGAATTAAAATAGGAACTTCAAAGCAGATCTAAATGAATGAAACAGGAATTTTGAAGGGGAAAGGGTGCGTGGTGAATGATGATTCTCCCTATAACACCGTGTGCTTAAATTGTGCCCCGCCCCCCTGCAGACCACGTGTTCAAGAGCCAACCTATCGTTGTCGTCGACTTGGGTAGCGGCGGTCTAGGCGGCGTTATCTGGCTAACTCTGCGTCGGGGATAGGTAGCGTAGATACTAGTCCTCTGTTGGAAACTAGGCGTATATCGATACCTGGGTTCGTGCAAGGTCGGGTTGTAAGGTTCACAAGATCTGGGTGAAGGTGGGATTGGGTTTCTCGCTACGTCATTGGTTTGGGCATTAGAAGTGGCTGCTTCAATACTACTCGCGCTTTTCGATAGAGTCGTTTTCGTCACTGGGGCTATTTTCAGGCTGAAAGGTTTACTTCCACCGGAACGGGCCTGGCTCTGGGCTAACCTGGCCGAGGACAACAGAGTTTGTTTAACCTGAGTGAAACTGACAGATTTTCTGGTCAAGTTCCGCTGCGTTGCTAACGTCGTTGGTCGCTGCGGCTCTGCTGACAGTTTCCCGGTTGAACAATTCACTTCGGTTTTCCGTTTGAGTGGAACAACTGATTCTGTTTTAAGGTGAGCGCATGATCCGGAAGTCAATGGGACATTCCGATTTTGAATATCTTGAGTGATTTGAGCGCAGGATTTGGATTTCTCCAAAAGGGTATTCTGTTTTGTCAGCGCCGCTGAAGTACTCGTATGCGGTTTACGTAGATTCAAGCTTAGCGCGCGTTTAGGAGGGTGCGGCGCGGCGCTGCCCGTACGCTGCGAGGGGAGGTCGCTGACGCTGCGGCTGCTCCGCATTCGATCCGCTTTGGCCAGGCGTATTCTCGTTTCAAAATATTTAACCTTCTCGAGAACGTCGCAATGAATGACAGTCTGTCGTGACGATGATGAACTTCGCGAGTCGGTGTCACCGACGGCGGGCAGCGATGAACTCGACGTTATCATCGACGTCGAAGGGGAGCGGTTGGCAGCCCATTCTTTGACGACCGACTCGACGTCGCGCACGTTTGGTTTGGTCGCCGGCGTCAGGACGAGCAGATAATCGCGACTCTGGTCGCTAACGGAACTGTTGCGCGACGAGGAACGTGATGTCGTGTCGCGCGACAACTTAGCGCTTAGCTGCTGGACGTACTGGATAGCAGCACGCGTGGATCTAGGGCGACGGTTCAAAGTGCGGCTCGTTAGTCGTTCGCCGGATGTCGAGCTCGACTCGCGTTGGGAGCTAAGTAGCAAAGACTGCGACCGCTGGACGGCGCTCTCGGTGACGCCGCTGACTGAAAGCGCCCTGGATCGGGCGTCGGTTAAACTGTGAGGATTCTGATCCTTGCTCGAGTCGGACGAACTGCGCACGTACAAGTCGCCGCGCGACAAATCGGCGGCAGAGCTGACGGTTATCTCATAAGGAGAGGCGTCCATCTTGTCGCGCGATTCGAACAGCCGGGACCGAAGTAAGTTTACTCTCTCGCGTTGAGCGCAAGGCGCCGTCAAACATTTCGGATTCCTGGGCCAAGTCTCGTTGACCTTTTGAAACTTTCCCCTCAGAGCCTCGACGGATGCTTCCTTGATCCTTAATCCAGAGTCGCCGCTCCACCTGAAACGGCCAACGTCGCTCGGTAAAACGTAAAAGTTCCCCTGTCTTTGCTCGTTGAGAATCCATGTTGAAATCTGCCGGATTTCTTCCTCGGCTTTCTCGTGATCGCGAATCTTCTTCCAGACTTGATAGTCGGCTAAACCCTGCCTTGAAAGTCGACTCAGATCGCTCATGGAAACAGTTTTCTTCTCCAGCTGCGCAATGCGTTCCAGGCTGCTGTAAAGCGAGCGGAGCTGACTGACTCGATTAGTCTTGCGGACAAGCTCTGTTTCAGATTCCTCGTACTGAATGCTTGATCCGCATTGAGGTGTCGAGTTGTCTGCTGACTGGCCGACGTTCTCGACTGAGTATTTAGGCCCGTGGGGCAGTTTATGTACAACGGCTACTTTGATCGGGTCCTGCTGGAGAAACTTCGACTGCGTGACAATCCTGCGGTTCTCCAAGAAGATCCTCGAGGCTCGTTCTTGTTTAGCCCGGCAATGGGATGCAAATCCGCCGTCGTCGGTATCGTCTTCATCGGCTTTTTCCCTGTCATCCGGCTCGGTAATTACGGGATTGAGATCTTTCAAGGGCTGCGGTGCGTTTTCCATCGGTTCCGCCTCAGATTGGGCTTTTTTGTAGAGTCTTAAACCTTTCACGCGTCTCCACGTTTTCATTTTGGAGGTGCTAGTCTTGGGGCTGGCGCACGAGGCGCTTCTTTTCAGCGAGTTTTTCTTCTCTTTGGTGGTTTCGTGCGTGCGCTTGCCAACGCTGGCACGTCGGGGAGAGGCCAGCATTTTTAGAGTGTCGCTCAATCGGGTCGACCAGTGGCGAGTCGCAGTTGGTTTAGGGTTGTTTTTTGACTGGTTGGGGAGCAATATAGGGTCTGGGAATTGACGTGCAAGACATGATCAAACAAACAAACCAAAGACAAATAAAAACACACGCGGAAAAAGCGGACCCGTAGCTTCAATATTGAAAAACGGTAAATAAATAAAATAGATAATATAAATAAACAAATAAAATAATTCATCCTGTTTTAAAGTAGAGATTCCAATGCTAAATTTAAATGTTTACGAACTTCACGAACATTACTTTCTTCACATCTTAGTAATGTAATTAAAATTTTCAAATAATTGGCACAGAGTTAAATCTTGTTTCAACTTGGGTAAATTAGAATGTAAAAAAAAAATCACCCGGGAAAGCTGAATCTAAACGCACGAGGTTACTAACGGTGAGAATGATCAAAGGAATCCTACCTCTGGGTTTCTCCGGCAGTGGTTTTCTCAACCCGTACAGTGGTACTTCTCCCCCGCGCTGGATGTCGCGGTAGTAGGCGCGCGGATCGCTGGCAATTCCGGCGGCGGGATCGGCGCGTCGGCGGAAGAGCAGCTGCGAATCGCTTTCGTAACCCGATTCCTTCAGTCCGCTGTTAAATTTTTAAAAAAATAATAATAAATTTTGTAATTATCTGTTTTCATTCTAGTCTGGCCATTGAAGATTCTGCTTACTGTGCAACGAACGGCCTCTCCGCTGTATTGATTTGCCTCTGGACCTATTCGTAAAACAAATATAAAAAAAAGAATTTATTCATTTTCTCCCTGTCTAATTTGCTTAAAATATACAAGGAGAAGAAACCATAGAAAGTGAGAAATCAAATCGCAACACCGTCCATGCCAGCACGCAGCCACTGCACACGGGCTTGAAATTCAAACCGTAAAAAATCGAAAAATTAAAATTATTACAAAAATTAAACTTAAATGCTGTTTTAAATGCGAGAGAGGAATAAAAAACAGCAGAAATCGCCACACTTATACAGAACTTGAGATTCTAATTACCCCGTCCAACATGCCCATTATCTCGTCCCACCACTGTAATTCACAATTACAACAAACTTCAGTCATTTAAGTCCTCTGATTAACCTTAACGGTATCTGAATAGTAGTTTTAATCAAGTATACAATACCTGTTTCGCCTCGTGCTGCACCACTGAAGAGCGTCCAGGTTCGTAATTCTCAATACGGCCCGGCTGGACGCGGTATGTCTCTGGAACATGCCTGCAATGTTCAAATCCAACACTCATAAGACCACTGAATCTGCAATCATCACTAAATACTCCACTTAAAACTACACCTCAATAAGAATTAACCTGTTAATTTCGTATATATATATATATATATTAAAATTCGACTAATTATAAATTTAACAAGTTCTTATATTGTTTTGAATTAATTTGAAATCTTCCTTCAGTAAAAATTAAAATAAATAGTAACTATAAGTCAATAGGTCAAAATCAAATTAAAATTAATCAGATTAAATAATTGCATTTTCCAAGTTAGGTTCATTTATTGTCGTTTATCGTTTCATTTCACGAACTGATTGTATTAATGTTATACCGAGACAACGTCCCGTTGGAATCCAGCTCTCGCAGTCGATTGCGTCGCCGGTCTAGAGTCGAATAGCGCCCTGCGTCCGAGTCGTAATCGCACGGTTCCGGTTCCGAGACGTAGCCACCACGACCTAATCGTTCAAAATTTTTTAAAATTAAAATTACCCAAAAAAAATCTAACTTGTCAAGTGAGCTAATCATTTACCTCGTGTTTTATAGCGAACAGTGACGTAATCCTCTGTAAATTGAGCAAAATGAAGCGTTAAGGCTCGGTCTAATCACCCAACCGTTGTTATTTAAGCAGAGCAATTTATTTATTTATTTATTTTTAACGCTGATTGCCTTTATTCCTATTCATCAGCGTTATTTAAATGATCTTTAATTAGTTATGTTACGGTTATTGATTGTTATCATGACGCAACTGAGATCAGTGATACCTGGTTTTCCTGCGCGGTGTAGCGAATCGTACATACGTCGGTACCACTGATGGTGATTCTCCTCGTCGATACCCTATGACATTGAACACAATCTTGTAATATCATTTCAAGTCAACATTCGCCCCTGACGGTGGGACAGGAGGAAACGTACGGCGCGCAAGGCTGTAGGTATCCCCTCGTTGGTAGTGGGTCCGATTCCCGAGAACTTCTTTGGCGACAGCTCGACGATCTTGCGCTTTTCCTCGTCCTCGCTCTCGTATTCCCTCTTCACGGTGTACACTAAAGGCAACATTAGACGTCGTTTATGAAAATAATTAAGAATTTAAAGAAAAACTGCTATTTGAACATTATACTTAATTCAGCCAGAAATCACATCAAATATTCACTTAATATTAAATTAAATAAATTACGTAATTAAACACTATGTACAAATGATTGGGTTATAACAATAGGAGTAATAGCAGCGAAATTTGAAAAAAAAAATGAGAAACGAGATTACGTGTCTCGAAAGGGCTGCGATAGAACTTGCGCGGTTCTTCGGGCCGAGAATCCAAGCCGGGAGCGCCTTTCGTCAGATGACCTTCTGCAAAAACGCGAGGTGCAGTTTTCAAATGAGGATTAATTTTTTTCTCTCTCTAAGGAAAAAGTGTAATACCGCGAGCTTTCTGCAACAAAGTGACCGTGGGATTGGGAGCTTTTGGCAGATGACTGGTCGGCGTGGCTGCCGGAGTTGATAAGGCCGTGCTGTTTGTGCTGACGTTGGAAGGACGCCTCTCGTCACCGAAACCTAATCCATGGCAATGTTGACGGAATAAAGTAACTCGTTCTTGTGATATGGACTTTTGTCAAATCAATTTTCAGTTTTCTTATTTGGCTCAATCAAGATCCTGTAGGTTGTCGTTTAAACTCGTAGGGTTGCCCGCTATATCGATATCGATGTCAAAACGTCGATATATCGCACCGGTATCGTATCGTTATTGTATCGATGAGGAGTTTAAATGTCGATAAGCGAAATGATATCGATATATCGTAATGTTGGTGAGCAAAAGGTTGTTCGGGATATTGTATCGATATTGATATCAAAATCTCGATATACAGTATCGGTTAAAGAACTTGGATATCGATATAAATATTATAGGGTTATCCAAATTCCGCACATCGTATCGTTCTTATTATTCCCATTTTGTGCATCCGGACTCGTCACTGATTAGACTGATATCATCTACCTGTTAGTGCAATTAGGTAAATTGATGTTAACCCTTTTAATGGTTCGAACCTCTGCTTCAATACTTGTCCTTCAGCCCTACAGGATTACGTGGTTGCTAATTACCAGATGACGTAATTCTGATAAAACATTCTCCGTATCAAGATTAAACAAACCAATGTGACTAATTCTTTATGTTGTTGTTTTTTTTACTTTTTTAGCTTTTCAAAACTAATCCCAGTTCTATTTCTGCAAACGGTTTCTCTTGCTTGTGGGTCTGTTTCTTTCTCTATTTATTTTATGTTCCGTCGAGCTTGTGGAGCCGGTGGAGGTGGAGGGGGGGGGGAGGAGACGCCGTTAAATTTACCGTGAAAGAAGGTGCTCGTCGATGTAGTCAGAAACGAGTGCTCGCTAGCCGGAGTCGTGATGGCGCTCGACGTCGAAGCTACGCCATCTTGAGTCTGCCACGCGTACGAGAGTTCCGCCGGAGGAGTCGGAGCAGCTCTCTTGTCCGCTTCTTGCGATGGCTGCTTGCGCAGGCTACCGGTTTCCAGGCGGACAGGGCGGAATTCCTTGCGTTCCGCCGACGGGCTCCGGATGGCGGATGGGGTCCACACCGGCGGTGGGGCTCCTCCTTCCTTGGTGTCCTGCTCGGCTTCCTTCTTGATCTCGGTGTCCCTCTCGGCTGGCACTTCCGTCTTGGTAGATTCACTCTGACCCGGTGACCAGACACCTGGAACACCGCGAAAGAATTCAATCGTCACTGCTTAAAAAATTCACCGTTCAGGCAAGTAAGCAAGCGATTGGAGAATGCTAAAGGAGCTGGCAGCTATAATGAAACTGTACTAATTATTTTTTGTAATTATTCAGTTTTAAAATTTTAATTTTCACAGCGATAGATAAAATAACTTTATTTAAAAGAAGTGATATCTTAATTAATTGAATACACAAACTTAATAACAACTCAAAACAATATTTAATTAAACGTTTGGGGGGAAAATACAGTTTCCGGTTGTCTTATAAAAGTCTAAATGGAATTGGCGTCTTTAATTTTTTATTAATGTCACAATGACTATACGGTTTTTTGAAATAGGTGCCAGCCCCTTCGCACTAATTTAGGAAAGCATCCATTTGAAAAGCATGCAGCAAACAGCAGCAAGGGATTTTTAAAAAAAAAACGTGTAATAAAATTAAGCGGTTTTATGGAAAAGACAATGTCAGTCGGCCTTTTTTCACCCCGGTTATCAGTATGTTATGTTATATTCAGTGAAGAGGCCAGGTGTTTCATGTTTCTGCTTCACTCTTCCCTTCGTCTTTGGTTAAATTTGTGTGTCGGTGAAAAAGGGCGCTTGCAATAAATCTTTCACGCGCTGCGCAACAAGTCTCTCCTTACCTGGTTTGGGACTACTGGCAGTGTACGCGCTGGTCAAGACCGATGACGATCCTGCAACAGTCATTATGTTTGTTTGTTTGTTTGTTTTTTTGCAACCGAGAATTCACGAGCGTTTCGCAATCAGATTTTCAAAGATTTGAAACAGAAATAGGATCAGAAACGATCGAGAAACGATGTGCAGCAAGTTGTGGGGCGGACGGTCAAAGACTGAGCATCTGGTGAGTCAGGCAGCCAGTCTTTCTCTTTGCGAAACTCATGGCGGAAGTGGCATCTCTAAATTTGAACTGGTCCAGGGTTTGAGTGTAAACATAGCAAGCGGGCTTCTAGTACCACCCAAACGAGGATCTTTCGTTTTAGGATCCTCTTTAAAAGAAAAAAAATTCCACGCCTGAGTTTCAGAGAGATATTGAGATGGAGAGAGAGAGAGAGAGTCCGTTTTCTCGAAAGAAGGACGCCGTGTTTTTCAATCAGTGATTCATTTCACAAAACACGGAGCCGATAGAGCTGAACACACAACTGCTGCCAATCGTTTCGAGCCCAAACTTGGCACCAGTCAAAGAGTGTAGCTAACCGAAAATAACTGGCACCAAGGGCAAGTGGTTAGATGCGCTAACGAGGCTGTACAAAGCTGCTTCATCATAAGCGACGCTTTACAAAACGGATAGCCAATGGATGGAGAAGGGGACAAAAAAGCCAAAGCCATCGTGAACTCGTGCATAAACAAGCAATTTGCCAAGTCCCACACGTACCATTCGGTGTTTTGCATAAGCCCATGCACAGTGCAGCTTCAATCTCGCTCAGCAGCGAGCTGTCTTTAGTGCCAGGCGGGTCATTTCCGTCGCAAAACGAGGTGATGCACTCCTCCACCGAAGCTTTTACATCTTTACACCCAGAAAGCAAAACTTATTTTTTAAAGTAAGGGAAACAGAAATGGTCGTGCAAAAACAATTAAGAGGAATTTTTTTCCCCCAAGGCAGAAGCTTGTGTGGAATTCAGCCAGTAGAGGGGAGAAAAGTGTTTCCACACGTGCACACATGTTCAGGTCACGATGGTGAAACCTCGCCGGGCACATTTGTTTGTTTGTGTCAGGGGTGGGTACAGATTTTTCGGAACAAATCCTACATTGGTTATGCTTCAGCACACACCAAGACAACTTCTTTGGTTCTCCGGAGGGGGAGAGTGGGCTCCACAGGGAAAGAACGTCATCTCTACAAGTATTTTCGACACAACCACTCTCGTAACCGTCAAGGCCACTCTTTTATAAAATTAGAACTTTTACCGCTAGAATTTCACGAGGGAGAAGCAAACAACCCAAGGTACAAAAGAAAAAAAATGGTAAACATCAATTAGCCAATTACAGGATAAGTTCTTTGTCTGCCCCTGGGAGATGTAACTAGGATATCCTGTGGTTGACCACCATATAAATGCAGCGTAAATTCAGGTCTGTTGTTTCCCTTACTAATGGTAAACTTACAGATTCGAATGAGAATTGCAGTACGACAAGAAGGATCCAATCTATTTTCTGTAAAGTAGCAGTAGAGGCTGCAGAGGAGTACATCATCAGAGGGTTAATGAGTCTTGACGAAGATTCCGATCATTCCCCAACTTCCGACTGCTGTAGAGGCGGGGTTGAGAGGATGCACCGGAGCGAGGAATGTGCTGCTCTACACTTTTCTCAAATGTAAAAGATGCACAAAAAATGATGTTTTCAATCTACGCGTCATGCAGGCAAATTAAAGTATCAGGGGGGAGCCAGCACAGCAAATCCCACGATGCACATTGCAAGCCAGTAGTAGTCGCACTCACCCTCATCGGCTGGTGCAAGAAGCAGCTCCAAATCGTCTTCAATGTGCTTCGGTATCCGAGCTTGGATATCGAACCGTTGGGAAGGGTTACCCGAGCCCTCGCAGCATGCGCCTCTCTGTTGCAGACGATCCATAAAATCTCGAATCAAGACAGGTTCTTGATTTTTTGCCGCAGGAACGTCTCGCGCTGGCTGGGACAAGCGTAGACTTTTATGCATCTTCCTATCTTCTCGTGCTGCCAATTTATTGCGGTACTCGTAAAGCATGGCGTCTCGGTAGGCCTCGGCTTCAGCATCCATCTCGTGGATCGATCTCGCTCCGCTCGGACTTTCGCTCTCCCTCAGGGTGCCGCTTCTGGATGAGACGGAACTAAAGCTGCTGCGCTTTATGGTCGATGCGGGACTGTTGCATTTACTGTTACTGGCGCTACGGTTGAGCGTCTTTTTGGCATGCAACAGCCAATCCGAAAGCATTGTAGCTTTGAGCCTTTCGTCGTCGAGACTACTTTGTCCAGAACATAACGAGGCCTCGCTTATAGAACCCCGATGCGTACTGCTTGCGTGACTCATAGGTAACGAAGGGACACCAGTTGAGGAATCCAGTGATTCGCTATACAATCTGTACGGTTCTTGAGGGCAAGGACTCGGGGTTTTCCGTCTCCATAGACCCGATTTTCTTATCCACCTGGCGGGGGTGTTTTGATTTCGAGCTGGAGGTCGAGGAGGTGTTCCTTTGCTCATGCCCGGGTAGTCTGTGACATACGGCATATCCAACTCACTATAGCACCAAGGCTCTTCTAGGTACTCAAATTCCTCCTCGCAAGGTGGTGGAGGCCTTGGAGGTGTTCTCTCGGTATAGAAATCACTATCGGTTGAATAACCTGTTTCTTCCGAAGAGATTCGCAGAAAAGCAGATTGCGGTACAGGTTTAGCGGGGTAGAAGTTTACGGGTCCACTTTCTGCACCAAAATGGCCGCCTTCGCAGCGCCGACGCGAATTGGCAAACCAGTTGGCAGGGGCAATGTCACGGTGGTGTTTTTTCGCCACGCCTGTAGATCTTGGCTCGCCATCAGAATTGAAATAGCTCAGCTCAGGCGCCACTAGAGAAACTTCTGACGAAGGCCCCTGGTTTTCTTCAATGGTAGTACAAATATTTTCACATAGCTGCGCATTTTCTGATAACCCAACCCCTTGGCAAAACAGAGTACCGCCACCGTATGACGGATCGACCAGGCCATGGTTTTCAGCAGACCAAATATGGCGGCTGTTTTGGCCTGCGGGTAGGTCGTTGCTGCCAGCGCCACTTCGTTGATTTATGCCAGAGACAAACCCCGTCTCGTTTACACATCGCTCGAGCCCCTTGTGAGATTCGGGTGCGGTAACGAGCGTCCTCACTTCCGATTCGGGGTGGTGACTAACCCGTTCCTCTTCATGACCGACGTTTATGACTTGCAGGAGGTTAGCGCCGTTTGGAAGAGATAGCAACATTCGCGACGCTAAGTCTTCTAAACGAGGCACTGAAACATTTAGGATCTCCTTCGAATGGTCGTCCCTTGAGCTAACCGCGAACTCTACGGTTGGCTCCTTATTAGAGGTTTTAGTGCAGGAGAATTCGCCCAAAACAACCTCTTCCCGCTCAGTTTTACGCTTCCAGTAATGACGCAGTTCATGGAGTACTTCGGATGCCATACCAGTACTTAACTTATTTCTGCTCTTTTGCATCTCTTTAGATTGCAGATTGAAAAGTTGCTCTCTGGCTTTTTCCAAAATGGAGATACTTGACGTATCGTCCGGGGGATGAGCATTGCCTGGCGAATCTCGCAACGCGTCGACGGGTTTTTCGACCAACAAGCTGTCGGCTGCGTTACCTTCAAGCTCTTTTTTTCTGTGAGACTCGTCTTCAGCTTGGTCTGGCAATTCGGTATCGCACGTTTCTGTTTGGTCTTTTTCAACAGCAGCCGTCAGAAGACGAACTGTTGCCGCGGCCAGTAGAGATCGACAGAAATTGTGCTTTTCGTCATCATCAGACGGGACAGTAGATTCCCCTGAAGTCGCGATACCGCGCGAGTTCGAACCGTCAACGCTATCTTGCATAGGGCTGCCTGGTTCAGTTTCTGTCTCACGGGGTGATACATGAGCCTGCCACGCAACTTTATTATCAGTCGTGTCGTTGGGTTCTTCAGCGCCCTCTAGGGTGTCTTTGATACTCAGAATCTGCAGGGGAATGTCAGTTAGCGTGACAACGGAGGACGCCCTAAAAAACGCCGTCTGCTCATCGTTATCATGGCAGTTGTCATCGGTTGAGTTATCTGGGTCGCAAGCGAATATATCTTCTTCAAGCCGTTTGTCATTCTCGATATCTCTGACGTCTGCTTGCAGATTGCCCTCGGTACTTGGACTTTCTGAAGTCACGCAAACTGTCTGTTCCACTTCATCACCCCCTGTGTTTTCCTCCAACTTCAACCGGACGCTAGAATCCTCCAAGTTGTCATCGTCTCCGGCTAAACTTGATACATTATCATCTAACGGTGAATAGCTCACTGAATCTTCTTTCTCCATCTCTTCATCATTCAATAGCGTCTGGTTGACGGTATGTTCGGCAGTAATTTCTTCGGCGACGCGCGGCAGCTCCTGAACTGGGCGGGTGTGTTCGTGTACTTCGGTGCTATCACTACACGAGTCGACCATCTCTTCGATAGAGAAGACACTCAGCGGTATAAAGGATTCGTCTACTTCCTCCAGCTGCTGGTTACTGCTGGAACTCTCCGTCAGATTCAACTCTTCCAGAACCACAGGGAGGATTTCCTCGACCGCTTCGTGATCCGGTTGCTCTGCGGGGGACAGAAGCAAATCAACGGGAGGGATTTCACTCTCGGGTGAGCTTTCTTCGAGGAGGAAAAAGGGTTCAAACTCGGGTTCAAGAAGCAGGCTGCTCCGAGGTGTCCGGTTCAGTGAAATGTCGGTAAGCTCAGACAGAATGCTTAAGGCTCGACTATGCCGTGTACTGTTGCTGGCTTCGCTGCTGCTACCCTCTTCAGGAATCATGTGCAGATAGCGTCTCGGGAAGAGGAGCGAGAGAGCTGCAACGGGTGCTGGAATGCTCCAACAGAGTTTGGCATCCAAATCTTCCTCCCCTTCCGAGTCGGAATCGCTTGGACAGCTGGCAACATCATCTTCTCTCTCCGCCTCGTCAAGGTTGTCGTAAGGACTACCGCTTTTCGCATCAACGTCTCTCTCCGGCAGATCCACCGAGACAGAGACTTCCTCTGTGAGCGTCGGAAACGAAGCGTCCTTGTTTGAGAGATGCTGTTCTCTGATGCGTTCTAAAAGCGCCAGGAAGCGGATAAATTCCTCGACGGTTAAACCTCCGATCATGGGAGGCTGTTGGTTAGGATCTTCAGCTAGACCGTCTTCATTGTCAGCGTTTCTGGAGAGTTTTTCGGGATAGCCGGCTTGAAGGATCTCTTTTTCCATATCGTCAAGAATCGAGATAATTCCCTCAGCCGTCGAACTCCTTAAGTTAAACTCGGCGGCCTGACTGCTATTGAAGCTGTCGGCATTATAATCTTCTCCATCAATGTAAGGGACATCCTGATTAGAGCCAATTGATTCCTCATTGAAACGGTCGAGCACCAGCGGATCTAACGGCGTCTCCAGGCCGGCCAGCAACAAGCATCGATCATCGTCACAATCCGAGGCCGGTCGCACTATGGCTGGCACCGAGCGGAAGATTCCTGTGATAGCCGGCTGCTCAATGCAGACTTTCACCGTGGGTCGATAACTATCTTCGTCGCTGTCCATGTCGCTTGACGTTTCCGTTGTTCGCATACAATCGAGGTTTCTGCTCGAAAATCGTTTCTTGCGCTTTCTCGGTGGTCGTTGGGGTACCGAGAATTCGCTCGCCTCTGCATCCTCTTTGCTTAGAAAGCAGTCGGTTTCCTTCTTGTCTTGCCAGTCAACTTTTTTGAGGGGGGGGGGGTATCAAAACAGATAAGTCATCTTATGTGTCGTGTAAAGAAGATGTTACTTTTATCAAGCAGATACCAACTAAACGGGTTCGGTTACATACTGCAGGGGGGAGGGTTAAAATACCAGCGAGGTTTCTTGATCCTATCGTGTCGTGCATTGCTCCATTAGAGGTTCCCATGCTTGTTGAATTTAAACAATAATGACACGAATGTCTCTATCAGTTAGACTAAGAGATCAAAGGTTGAAAATTTACCTGCACTTGGGAGCGACTTGACCGTAGAGCTGACAGGATTCGAGTGAGTCGTACTAGTTTCGCTACCTGCACAGATAAGCCACGTTAGCGCACCCACAATCTTTCGCCCATCGCGTTACAAAAGAAGAGGAAAATCACGGAGCGGTGGGCTTTTTCCACTGGGCATTGCAGTGACGCCCATAAAGTGCGTGCCATTAGCAGACTATTGGGAACGGAAGTTGGTGAGCGGCAGAGATTCTATGGGCATTTGGGAGTAAAGGAATAAAAGCAATAGTCCCACAAGCTGCAGTGTCAAATGACTTATACATCCCTCGACAATAGACGCACCCATGTTATGGCTTGTTTCCAGTTCAGCCTGAGCAATGATGTGCGTCGCACGGAAGTGACAGAATGATCGTCAACAAAATTTTACGGCCCATGAGTAAAATACTACCTCTGGAATGGTGTTTTTTTTTTGTTACCCTGTCGTCGTGTAATTTTATCAGCTTCCAGTATACAGAGATTGACGTACAGACCAATGAGATATTTCGTATTTTAACGGAGTCAAACAAACCCAATTTGCTATCATCAAGAAACTTGTTACTTTATAAAGAGAAATAGTAAATTTTGCTTAAGATCTAACGAGGTTAGTCTGATGGTTTGGTATTGGGTGCTTGATAATAATAACAAGTTCGATAAAAGGAATAACAACATAATATAAAAGTATAGCAACATATAAACAATATGTAAGGATACAACATAATACAACATTAGCATAAAAATTACACAGCAGGATCATCACTACTTTTAAAATATTCTTTGTTATGAGAGATATGGCAGCTTAGTATAGTTTAAATACACTTTACTATAAAATGATATAACAAGATGTCCCGTATAGCATTAGATACAGGTACAGATCAAAGGTAGTGTACCGTACTGCTAATGGCATTAACATCAAAACTGGACTGCATTACTGAACCATCGAGGACGTCAATTACGGCAACAACACGAACAGCCTACGGGTAATTGTCTATTAAGACTAAGGCCTACTAATTGGATTCACCAAGACGATGAGATACAAACAAGTAACCTGACACAAAGCAGGTACAGATCAAAGGTAGCTTTATTTACTGTACTAAACTGAGCACAGTGCTAAACACAGAGGACGTCAATTACGGCAGCAGCTTACCGGTAATTGCACATACAGTTTAACTGGTATAGGCAGGGCTACTAATTGAATTTGCTTAGGCGATAGGATCAAACAAGTAACCTGAGACATAGATACATGCTGCTGCTGCGAGTACACATCAAAGGTTGTTTAATTTACCGTTAATGTTGATCATGATTTAGCCCAGTACCGTGTGAAACATGTTTTACTAATAAAATCCACTAAGATATGATGATCAGATCAAAGTAGCACGGGTCAAACCTGAGACAGTTGGATCACTCCGGGATCTCTTCCTTCTTAGTTTGGATTTCTTCAAGCGGAGGGTTTGAAAAACGCGCAGCATTTCTATTTCCGGCTAACGCCACCTTCCATAATGCGTTTCACTCGCTCTACTTCTTTTCTCCGCGTGATTGTTTCTCACTTTTATCTCTCGTTATACCATCTCTCTTTTCCTTTCTTTCTCTTCTCTCTTTCCTTCTTTTTTCCCCCAGGAAGGGCCTTGAAATTCACGCAAAAAGACGGATAAAAAGAACTACCAAAGAGAGAGAGAGAGAGAGACAATCGATCAGCCACTTTTCAGAGAAGCGGTCCGGCCCACTGGCAATCCGCAGTCAGACTACATCCATAAAACAGGCGCTCCCTCATCAACAGGTCGCAGAAACAAAAGCGGATGTGCACCGCGTGCTGGGGGGTTGGGGGTGAAACGCGGGACGGCGGGGTTGGACGATGGAGGGGATAGCATCAAGGGCGGATACCTTTTTACGCTCTGTCTCTTCATTTTTGTGTTTGCCGTGTACAATTCAAAAATCCCGGTAACAACGTCACTAATTACAGGTTCCATGTGTGGTGGCACATACACTTGAAGCTCTCTCTCTCTCTCTCTCTCTATCCAGAGTTCTACACGCTCGACAAATCTTCGTGTCAGGGTATATGCGTGTGAGGGTATATGACTTGTCTTTTTGCTTATTTTTTCTTTCAATTCTTTGTGAAATCTTGAAGGGCGTTGCTATTTTATACGAACCGATATAGAATCGAGTGTAACATTTTACCTGACGTTTTACTGTTGGCGCCAGAACTTCGCACGTCGACGTTGACGCTGGACTTGAACATCTTTTTGGACATTCCGGAACCCCTAGATAAAAATTGAATACGATTTTTTTAATATTTTTTTTTACGAATTAAACAATTGTAACCTAAACATTCTGCTATTATTTTCTAAATTTAATGTAGAATACTATCAAATACAGTCAAAAATTAGCTAATATTAAATTACAGGTCCATGATTATGTATCAACTTATAATTATCATGTGTTTTAGGTAGATAGATCGATAGATAGATAGACAGCTTCTCGTAGAACCAGATATGACGTTCATATATCAACTCATCATTATTTAATAACAAAATAAAGATAACCTGGTATTTCTAGTAAATTTTCAGAAAATATTCAATTGAAGCCAATAATTTATTTAATTTTAGTAATTAAGTAAAAAGAATGTTGTCCTCTTTAAAAAAAATATATGTCATAAGGAACAAGCCGTGTTTGTGTTATTTATACGTGTCCGGCAGTACAATACAGACACTCGGTGCAACGAAACTGACGGCCATAAAGGAGAGTAAGAGAACAGATTCTTTACGGGTTGTCATAAAACAGCGGAAATGGCCACCTCACCAACAGAACCATGCTTTATATAATTTATTATTTTTTTTATTCCGCAATTAAGTGACATAAAACCTAACTGCAGAACTGAAAATAGGAGAATCTCACTGCCAGCACAAATTCAACAATGTTCAACACACAGTTCATCACTTTTGGTCCAGAACTTAAAGTAATGAAATACGTCCTCAGAACTGAGAAAACATGAATACTACTACACAGTGCTATACAATTCGCTGCTCAGCAGAAACTCAGTACTGTTCAACACACAGTTCATCACTTTTTGTCTAGAGCTTAATCAAACGAAATATGACTTGAGAACTACAAATGGGAAAACTTGAATTCAGTAGTGTTCAACACACAGTTCAACACTTCAACTCGTTTTGATTCAATTCAACTCACATGATTCGGTTGTAAACGGAGAAACTCTCATATTTGGTGGTCCTGCCTTTCAGAGAAGGAGAAGACGGTGACCTGACATGACCTTGCTCCGATGGCAAACTGAACCAGCCGCCCGCCGAGGTAATACTCATCGCCGGCGCCCTTATCTCTGCAGGGCCTCAGTGAAATGCGACACTGACAAGCTGGAACCCGACAAAAAGCGCACGCGATTTCTTCATTCCACAATCCTCGTCAACCCTCACGCGCCCTTAAAGTCCCCCCCCTACAAGACCGGCTAGAATAGTCCAAATACCACCCATACGACAACCCTGAAAAACCATATGGTTGCACACACACTAACGGTTATACAAACCATCACAAATACGAAAATACCGCATGATTGTGTTGTTTTTTTTATCTCCGACATCAATGTTGTTTTTAAACAACACTTTGTGTTGAATCGAGTTGTAAACGTCTTCGCTGACATGTATACGTGAACGCTGCACGCAATCCGCCTAGCTAGGGACATAGCCATTCAGTTCGCTGACGGATACGCTTATCCCCCTTCATAAAGCATAGGGATTAGGGAAAACGCTAAGAATAGTCCGGAGTATCTCAAAGGGGTAACCAACAACGACTTGGAAGGATAGTCTACTACAAGTAAAGGGTACAGGCATCCGTTTTCCCGCGTTTTGTTTCCATCTTCAGGAGATTCAGTCGTCTTAACAACTGGGAACTACACAAGCGATAAACTAGTATTTAACTTTTGATACCACCCTAGATTTTCAGTATACTGGGAGCTGCTGGGTTTCGAGTGAAACTGGATTTGAAAACATATGAGTGACTTGCCTTAATCGCAAATCTATTGCTTGATTTAACATCCGTGTTTGTTGTATTTACCTAATAAGGGCATTAGGCCTGGTTACGTCCATTCAAAGCGTTTACTGAAACAATACACGTCTTCATGTCAAACATTCATCACGATATCAAATTCGAACCATCAAAGCGAACACAGGAACTTATCGTCCAATTCAATTATGTCTTCTATTTAGAAGATGAAATTTTACCTTCTGATAAGAGTATGCGATTCACTTTGTCTTTTCTCCACAGATTTGCACTTTCACGGAACGATATAGAACGCGGGGCCGCGAAATGTTGAGCGGCGCGGGTGTGCGGGGAGATTAACGCAGCGGACAGCAGAGCGAGTGAAATGCCGCAGTTTTGCCCTTTGCAAGTCGTCCTCAAATGGAGCTCAATTCTAAACATGGCTCCATAATTGGCGACTGTTCAAGAAATTCACTGTCGCCGACTTTGCTCGTTTCCTTTTTATCGTCATTCTTCTCATCTCGGCTCTGTTCTACTTCTTCTTCTTCTTCTTTTTCTCGTCCGTTCATCTTTATACTTCATTTTGTACTTTATATTATCTTACATCTTTATTATCTATCCAATAATCTATTTATAGTTTTATATTTATCATATTATATATTTTCTTACTTATTTATTTTTTCCCTGGAGATCTCGTCGCCAGGGACGACCCCAGTGGATATCGACGACTTCGAGTCGAGTCGAGTCGAGTCAAAGTCGACGATACGCCTGGCCAACATCGAGCCGAGTCGAATCAGTTAGGCCGACTCGAGTCAACAAGTCGATTTCAACCTCAAGTCACTTCCAAAAATGCGAGTCAAGACGAGCCACTTAACACGAAGGACCGAATCGAGTCGATTCAAAAGTCGACTTGACTAGATTTGAGTCGTCACTTGACATCCCTAGATGAGCCTCATACAATAAATGTCACACCGACTTCTTCGGCCGCCATATTAGAGCATTCACAATCACCAAGCGCGCCTCGACAGGCGAGAGATGTGTTCTGGCCGCTTTGAGAAAAGCCTTTTTAAACGAGTTCGTTAGTTTTCGGTTAGTGCCAGACTGTTCAAACTGGAAAGGACGGAATTGAATCTTGTCGAGCTCATCGACTCTTTTAAACAAACAACTTGCAACAACGTCTTTGGCTAAACAATAAAGATAGATATATACCAGTTATTTAACTAGTATTTTAAGCTAATGTGTTAATTTTGATGATTAAACTAATCACTGTATAAGGTAGTCGAACTATATTTTTAAAAACTAGTAAATGGAAATAACAATTAATGTTCGTTTGTATTAAAGTACTATAAGTAACTGATGAACCGTTCAAAGTTATAGCCTTAAACTATAACAACACAGATCTTTAATAGTAATTAACTTTACTTCGATTTTACCTCAATTTTACAATTAGGTCAAAAGAAAATCTTACTGCGATAGGCTCAAACACAGCGTAGGTCCAGCTTCTTTGAGGAGGGTGTGGGCTTCGCTGTTGGTTATCTTCTCGGTGTCCTTGCCGTTGATTGACGCTATAGTGTCTCCTTCACGGATGCCCTGCACGGCTGCTTTGCTACCGGGATTCACCTGCAGACATTAAGAATTTTTTTTTTAAATTCA
>JAIQCU010000354.1:2614-59360 GCA_022114935.1 Leptestheria dahalacensis | reverse complement strand
CGTTGCAGACCGGAACTTCGTAGTGGCTAATGCGCAAGCAGATGGAGCCATCATCTACTGCAATGAAGGTTTCTGCCGTCTTGTGGGTTTCAGCCGGGCCGAGGTCATGCAACGACCCTGTTCCACGGAATTTCTTCACGGGCCGTTGACTCCCCCAGAGACCATTCAGCAAGTTCGGGAAGCACTCAGCGGATCTGAAGAACGTCTGATCAAAATTCTATACTACAGAAAAGATGGTACGTTCCTCTATGACGTTTTTCATTTCTAATCCATTGACCTAACGGGATTGGATTGCACACTTGATTCTATGACCCAATCAACAAGAAACACAAAAACCTACTCGTCATGGAGAGATACTGATATAACAAATTCCGTACATTTGGTGAATCAATTCAAGCGTTTTACTAAACCTATTTGCTTTATGTGGCATAAACTTAAAGAGATATTCAGCATTAGACTTAATTTCTTAAGTAAGTTTGGAAGTTGGACCCTGATGCCCACACCGGGCACAATAAACGCGTTTATTGCGCGGAATGATCCATTATAGATCAGATAAATGCTCTTGATCGGCTTTTCAGAACTTAAGTCTATGGTATAAACTCGCCATATCAAAGATCGCTGTAAAGAAAGGTTCTCCGGGATCTTTTTTGTTTGTCAGTTGAAGAAAGTTGGAATAGAAGAAAAGGAGATGTCAGGCCACAGATTTTGGAGTTCACCATGGCAACTGGCAACTGAAGCTTGAAATGGAGCCCCACAGTCTCATGTACTCAATCAATATATTATATATTTTAAGATATTAATATTATCTTTCTTTAAGGTATCATTGGAAGAGGTCTTTATCCATTTATGTGCCTATCTATCTATCTGTCTGTCTGGTCTATGTGGCTCTCTTAAAGTGTTGCAAGAGTTGAAGTAACTTGAAGAAATCTGTATCTGTCCACCTATTCTATCTATCAGTCTATCTATTTGTCTATTTGTCTATCTATCTTTCTGTCTACCGTCATATTGAACAAGAGTTAAGATAACTTATCAATTATAACTTATATCCATCTATCTATCGATCGATCTGTCTGTCTATCTACCTGCCTTATTGATACAAGAATTAAGGTAACTTTAAGATCTCTATATCTATCCATCCATACACCTAGTTTGTCTATCTATCTACCCATCTATCTATCTATCTACTTATCTATCTATCTATCTATCTGTCTGTCTGGATCTCTTATTGGTACAAGTGTTCAGGTAACTTTAAGATACCTATATCTATCCACATACCTAGTATCTATCTATCTACCCATCTATCTACCTACTTAACTATCTACTTGTCTGTCTGTCTGTCTCTCTTATTAGTGCAAGTGTTCAGGTAACTTTAAGATACCTATATCTATTCATCCATATACCTAGTATCTATCTATATCCCTAGTATCTATCTATCTACCCATCTATCTACCTATCTAACTATCTACTTATCTATCTATTTATCTATCTGTCTGCCTGTCTTATTGGTACAAGTGTTAAGGTAACTTTAAGATATCTATATCTATCCATCCATATACCTACCTAACTATCCATCAATTTGTCTATCTATCTGTCCTATTGCACAAGGGTTCACAGCAATATTCATTAAACCTAGACTTCATCATTTATTATTTTAACAATCACCACTTGGTTAAAATACTTAATTATAAACTTTAACAATCGAAATCCTTACATTCATTCATTCAATTAATCATTGTCGTTTGCATATCTTCTAACCACTGTTTATCAAATTTGTTTACCAGCTCCTTTTCGGCACATACTTCCAGTCTTGGCTTATTACGTAACTTATAAATTTTCATCTGTGTACAAGTATTCAAGTCGGCTTTCATTCCGGCTGTGATTTACGAACGTCAGGTGGCGGGGAAACTAAGTAAAGCTACGGCGCCCTGTTCTCCCTTTTGATCCGGGGATAAAGGGCCTTTCCTTGTCTGTGTTTTTCGTCTATCCTTTTTGTGGCCTTCGTAAAACGTCGAGTCTTTAACCGGCGATGGAAGTTTGTGTCCCCGAGAGAGGCATCAGGTTGAAGCTCATATCGTGCGTGTAACAGCCGGCCCCAGACAAACAAGTTGTTGAGAAAGCAGGTCGATTGGCAAAACGGCTGCTTTTCTCAGATATTGACTAACCCCAGGCCTGGGAAAAAAAGGACGGAGAAAAGAAACGACTTGCTCTGATTCCTGATGTGTGAGATTCCCTTGGCTGAAGTTATGTCACAGGTTAAGTTTTCAAATGCTTTGTCATTTCGTAATATATTGACGAATTTAGTTAAACCATACTAATTTAATACTAATTTTGTTATTAATTATTATACTAGTTTAATATATTAAGTAATTTTTGACTAATTGTAATTTAAATAATAGCTTGATGTAACTGTACACAGTACCCAGTACTCTGAAAATGTTCAAATAGAATCCTACCTTGGGCTGAACATTCAATAATATTCAGTTTTATGGTAAGATTAACTTTAATTAATTAAAGTAATATAATTAGGATCCATATGTATCGTCAAATGAATTTGAAAATAATGCAACATGGTAAGTTTAGTGGCAGTAAGTTCATTAGTAAGATGTTATAAGGTTTGTAAGTGAATGAATTAGTTAGCTAATTAAATTAACTTGCCAGTTAAGATGCTTTCGACTGGATAGATCCATTCTTGGGCTAATTGGATGTCCAATTAATGAACTTGTCGAGAGCTGATTTAATTTAAAAACAACATTTGAAGAAGTTCCACTGTGTTGTTTAGAACCGAGTGATGTTCAACTTTATCGGCTATTCTTGAACTAAAAGTAGTTGTTATACGGCTACCTATCTATCTATGTATTTAGCCATCTATCTACCTCTCCAACTTTCTGTCTATCCAGCTAATTATCTGTCCATCTACCTGCCCACCTACTTTGTCATGTCTCGATCGTTATCTGTCTATCTAATGTATCCATCTTTCACTCTATCTATCTATTTATCCATTTAGCTATCTATTTATTTATCTATCTATTTATCTATCTGTCTATCTATCTATCTGTCTGTCTGTCTATCCAGCTAATTATCTGTCTATCTACGTGCCCACCTACTTGTCATGTCTCGATCGTTATTTATCTATCTATCTATCTATCCATCTGTCTATCTATCTGTTTATTTATCTGTCTATTCATTCATCTATCTCTCTATCTCTCTACCTATTCATCTTTCTGTCTATCCAGCTAATTATCTGTCTATCGACCTGCCCACCTATTATCATGTCTCGATCGTTATCTATCTATCTATCTATCTATCTATCTATCTATCTATCTATCTATTCTATCTATCCCTTTCATCTAACTATCTTTCTGTCTATCCAGCTAACTATCTGTCTATCTACCTGCGCACCTACTGGTCATGTCTCGATTGTTATCTATCTATCTTATGTATCCATCTTTCTGTCTATCTATCTATGTATATATCTATCCCATCCATCTATTTACCCATTCAGTTTTGCGATTCGAGCAATTTATGTTTGTTTGTTTGTTCGAAAACAAAGCTTATTACTGGAGCCTCCTCGTAATGTGTCCGGTACTAACGTAACAGTACGAGTTATACTACGCGTATAACCCCTTGTTACTCGGGTTATTGGATACCGTGCCGTAAATCATTAGAATCCGCAAGCCAAGCGGAAGGATGCTGCGAAGAAGGGCATCCAATTACAAAGGGCAGACACTAAAGAAGATTTCTTCTTTTTCAAAAGCAATAGCACACCGGTGCAATAGTATCTATGGATCAGTAATATCTACCAGTAATGCACTAGTATGTGGTACATACAACGGCGGTGGTACTTTATTACTTAATGATAACTAATTATTACTTAACTAATACTACTTATAAAGAGTATACTTAATTTGACACAGGATTCAAATTAGAATTGGCTATTAATGAGAACCATTTTGGCTTTGTATGGAATCAATCAATGGGATGAATGTATAAAACGGGTTTTGGGACCTCCCCTGGAGAACCTCTTTGACACAAAACGAATTGTTTGAGAAGCTTTAATTATGTTCGGGCTTTGCGAAAGTCACATTACGAGCATCGAATGCGGTGATATTCATGAAGTAATTCAGAGTTATACAGAAGACGATTGCATCTGCATTGACATAAAGGACGGCGTGTCAGTAGCAGAGCACATTCCCATAGCCTCAGGTTTCCTTACTCATTGATTGAGTCCCCCGGGTTGGAGCGTGAAAATAGATGACTCGCACATGATTGCTTCGCACTTTCTCGGCCGACACAAACTGAAACGACAATTAAGCAGTGTTCAGCAGCCGGGAAAATCCTTTCAAAAGCTAACAGTATAGCTGTTTTAGGGTAGTCTTACATTCAGCTCAAAACTTTCGCCTTTTTTTAGTCTAATTTAAACGAGTTCAACTGAAGTGTTTTGAATTTCTGTACCTACCTATCTTCTATCTATGTATCTATCTATCTATCTATCTACCTATCTGTCTATCTATTACCTAGATAAACATAACAACACTTTATAACTCTCTATAATTCGTCTGTCCATCCCATATACCCGTCCATCCAACCAGCCATCCATCTACCCATCCGTCATTCATCCCACCCCATCCCATCCCATCCATCCCATCCACCCCATCCATACATTCACCCCATCCCATTCCATCCTATCCATCCCATCCCACCCATCCATCCAACCAATCCATCCATCCCATCCACCCCATCCATCCATTTATCCCATCTCATTCCATCCGATCCATCCCGTCCCATCCCATCCATCCCATCCATCCCATTCATCCCATCCATCCCATCCATCCCATCCATCCCATCCATCCCATCCATCCCATCCATCCCATCCATCCCATCCATCCCGTCCCATCCATTCATCCCATCCATCCCATCCATCCCATCCCATCCATTCATCCCATCCCATTCCATCCCATCTCATTCCAGCCCATCCCATTCCATCCCACCGCATTCCATCCCATCCCATCCATCCATTTATCTTGCTACGTATCCGTCTATCCATAAATTACTACTGGGAGCCAACAACAGAATTTTAATTGAAATGAACTAAATTTCCGAACAGTGTATAATCATTCTACCCAAAACTATCTTATTATTAGTTATTTATGTATTGTACAACATATTTTTTTAGTTAATTAGATAGAGTAATTATGGCTATGTATACACCAACTCGAGACTGTATACGAAACACTTCGCACGTTTGTAAGAAACGTGGTATTCTCTCTGGACAGCCCGAGTGTTGGGTTAATTGGGAAATACCTCGAAGGAACCATCTTCCGGCGCGCTTAGTTAATTTAATTAAAAACCAAGTGTGTTTCATCTCAGTGCCATGTTTACGCCAAACTTGTCCTCCTGCCTCAATGAATCACGAAAAGCGGGTCGTAATTAAGACGCGCGCGCGCTGCTGCACCGGTATCCTTTTCCCTTTTTTCTCTTCAAAGTTTATAACGAACGTTTGTCGATTGTGTTGCCATGGTAACCTCTAGTCGCTGTTTGAACGCACAATTGTATCCTATCTATATCTCGTTCTGACTAATTGAGAAGACGCCGTTCATTGACTCGCAGCGTAGGATTCGACATTCGTTCCAAGAACCTTGTTGTTAATGATTTCAGAATAATCTAATGAAATCACTTGTAACTACTTGTGATTCAAAATGAACCAAACAGTGTGTTCAAAGTATGATGTAAAAGTCCATCTGGTTTGATTGTACGGTCTAGAACAATCAAGAAAGGTTCTCGCTGGGGAAAGGTTGATCGCTTACGGTATCCGAGTTTTCAAAGATATAACAACCAAAAAAATACTGAATGTAGCCGTGATAATGCTTTATACTCTAGTAAAGTTTCATTTAAATCGGGCTGATAGTTTTGATGCAATAAAATTGTAAAGTTGAAAAGATCTATAACTTCCTATACCAATCAGAATGACTTATTTGACACTGCAGGGACGAAGCTGGTTTGCCACCAGATGATTGCCCCCATAAAAAACGAAGCTGGAGATGTCTGCATGTACATAGTAAGCTTCGAAGATGCCGAATGCGTCGTCGATCCAGCTAACAGTGAGGCTCATTCCAATATCCGCTCCAGCAAGTGTAAGTATAGTTTGTCCAGCGTATGAACTATACATGTATAATAGATCTACTATAAGACAGTAAGTTCTATAGATCTAACGTAAGATGTGTAGAAATGATTTCCGCTTGAGATAATGTGTAAAAGTTCTATCACTAACCGTTCGTTTTGAGTTGAGCTGCTTCGGATTTTTTATTTGTGTTTTTTTTTCGTACGTTTGTGTGTGCAGCCCGTTAGAAATGCATCATTAGTTATTATGTCAAGGATTCCATAATCTTTCACCAGACTCGTACATCTTCCTCGTCAAAAGCATTTTTATTGATGACAAGTCGATGAATTTCCTGAAACGCTTTGCATTTTTCCCTTCTCGTCTCGTTCACTGAACAAGTAGCTATCTATCTATCCATCCATCTATCTGTCTATCCATCTACCTATCCATCTATCTGTCTGTCTTTCTATCTATCGAGATACCTATCTATCTGCCTATTTATCGATCCATCTATCTGTATATCTGTCTATCTATCTATCCATTAATCTGTCTGTTTGTCTTTCCATCTCTCTGTCTGTCTTCTATGTATCTAGCTACCTATCCAGATACCTATCTATCTACCTGTCGTTTTATCTACCTAATTAACTATCCGTTTATCTTTATGTCTTTCTGTCTATCGTTCTATCTATTTATCTATAAGATCATCATCTGCAGGATCATTTCTGTAGCATTTTCGATGTGTTTCTGGTCTGATACTTGAAACTCCTATCTTTCTATCTATCTATCTATCTATCTATCTATCTATCTATCTGTCTATCTATCATCTATCTATCTATCTATCTATCTATCTGTCTATCTATCTATCTATCTATCTATCTATCTATCTGTCTATCTATCCGTCTATGCATCTATGCATCTATCACTCCATCCATCCCATCCATTCCATTCATTCCATTCATTCCATCCATTCCATCCACTGTACCCATTCATCAAATATCCATCTGTCAATCTTCGATGCAACTATCTATCAAAACACTTCATAATCTAATTCCTAGCCATCTTTTCTATGTCCGTATTTCTTGCTTCTAGTGGAATTCCAACTGGCAAACAGAAGTAATTCACTTACTTTGTATACGTTCTCCAATAGTTGATCGAGCACGACAGTCCTTTCGGCGGTCATTCCGGATGTCTTCGGTGCGACGTGGAGGAAGTCGAAGAGATGTTCCATCAAGTCCCACCAAGGGTCCGTCTTGCCTGCTGTCGCTCGATCTCGAATCCAGTGTTACCGATGAGCCCAACAGCGCCAAGGACGACGGATCACCAAAGAAGTACATTACGGCAGCAAACGATATGATTCCATCATATTATATTGCCTATTCAACTAACAAATACCACTTTATGCTAATTCTAGTGTAGTTATTTATATAACTTTATAGTATGTACCTTGATAGATAAACATAATTAGTTTAAGATATATCAGGAAGAGATATAACTCTAATGTAACAACACTCTCGAGGCCAGCCATTACAGGCTTATACCAACACGCTAATCTAACATTTCCCCCCTTTTTTGTCACCATTCATTAGAGACGATGAATTGCCCACACTCATCGAGGTCAACGAAAAAAAAGCTCCAGAAAGAGTCCGTCTTCCATCGAACACGGAGGACGGTGAACCGGAAGAGGAGGACGACGAGGCGGGGGAGGAAGAAGAGAAGGAGCACCGGACATTTCTTACGGAACACCAAGCGGCCATGCTGAATCGTCGACGGTTCAGCAGGCAGCGCGGGTCTATATCTCTCGATGAATCGGTGCTGATTACCAGTCGACTCAACGCACCAGTCATTCATATCATTCCCGACAGCAGCACGCTGGTCACACCGATCACCATCGACGAGGAGGATCAGCAGCAGGATCAGCAGCAGCAGCAGACCTGCATCGATGACGACCAAGAGATGGTGGGGAATAGAAAAGAGAGAAATGCTGAGCAGAGAAATAGCTTGACCAAGTTATTACCGGGCCATTATTTCACTCCGCAAAACTGCTGGAATGGGAGTCGCGCCGCTGTACTTCAGGGACAGCGAAAAAACAGCCGTTTGGACGGCGTTCCTGCCTATCTTGCCAAGAGGTTTCACCATCCCGCTGCTGAGCAACGTAACGAGAAACGAAACGTAAACATCTCTCGTCATTATTATTAGACGTCTATTGCCCACCTTATTAACCGCTCCAACCTTATGTTAACTTAATCTAACAACGATCAAATTTAAGGAAAACAGGAAATCCTGTAAAGGAATAAGATTCACTAAATTGCCGGTGCGTTTAAACTTTGGTTGAGTTTATAATATCAACCATAAATTTGGATTGTACCCCGCGGCTATACTAATAACAGCTAAGTAGCAATAATAACACTTGTGCCCGCAGGGCAAAATCAAAGCCAGCGTCCATTATACTGTGAAAGCAAAAAGACCCGGTTGGGCAAGTTTGGTTAAACTTAATGGTCTGACCTGATTTCTTATTAACTTACGATTACACAGACATAATTCCATAAAGATAAGATATGATTAACATCATCTATTCACTTAAGCAAAATAATCAGATTTGATTGGTCGGTTGCAGGTTTGGTTAAGATTGATGGTTTGGCCTTGATTGTTCATAAACACGGTTTGATGGACGTGGATTCCTGAGAAAATTAGATCAAATCACGATTAGAAACTCAATTCACTCAATTAGGATTGACCTTTATAATCGAATTATATAGAGCCTAATAGAGAGCTTCGGCTTTATTTGACATCGAGAGAACCTCTCACGTGTGATGTCCAGCTTGAAGGGTGAATTTGATTGATAACGTGTGCCCGCTGACAGCGCTCGTGATTCTTGCTGACCTATGAGCCTATCGCCTTTATTAATCTTTGACAAGGGGGAATGCTTATTAATTAGCCCTCAGTCGTCCATCATTGTCGACTCGCCCCCCGTCGCGATTTCATCGACACTTTATATACCAGGGGAGGGAAAAAGCGATAATCGTAGTTACCAAGACATCCGCCAGGTGGCAGCACCATCTTAATTCATGAATGAAAAGAGTTTGCCATCACGATCTTAGATATATTATCTTGTCTTATCAATATTATTGTATTATTATATTAATATATTAGTATATTATTATTTCATTTCAGACTATTGATTAATTAGATTGTTATAAGATTTAACTTTTAATTATCTACTCTAGGATGGACGAAGTGGTAGCTTGAGACCCACGTCGTCTCTGGATGCCCTCAGCAGGCACCGCATCTCCGAGGTACCAATTCCCTGGAACTTCTGGAACAATCAAATGAACCGTAAGTTAATTTTAATTCAATATCAGTACTTTATATATAGCTATATGTACACAACGTTGTTTCAAGTCCGTTTAATTAATGTTGGTGGTAAGTTGGACTATAGGTCAATTAAAGTTAATAGAAGATTTTAACAGTCAAGTGTCAGAAAAATAATGCATAGCTCCAAACTTTGACAGAAAATTCGCTGAAATCTATATCTATCTGTCTATCTATGTATCTATCTATCCATCTACCTACCTATCTGTCTGTCTATCTATCTGTCTGTCTATCTATATCTATCTATCTATCTATCTATCGAACTACTGATCTATCGATCTATTTATCGATCTACCTACCGATCCCTGTTTGTTTATTAATCTATCTTTCTATCTCTATTTATCTATATATCTGTCTGTCTATCTATCTATCTGTGTATCCATCTACCTGTCTACCTGTCTGTCTATATCTATCTATCTATCTATCGATCTACCTACCGATCTCTATTTGTTTATTAATCTGTCTTTCTATCTATATTTATCTATGTATCCATCTGTCTGTGTATCTGTCTACCTATCTATCTATCTATTTATATGTCTATCTGTCTGTCTATCTATCTACCAATCGATCTACCTGTCTATCCATCTATCTCTATATATCTATCTATTTAGCTATCTATCTATCTATTTAGCTATCTATCTATCTCTATTTATCTATTTACCTATCCTTCTTTTATATCTTATATGTTACGTCTCCTGTATATCTTTCTGTTTACCTATCCATCGTTATGTAACCTACATAGCTATCATCTAGCTTATTTAAAGTAGTTCATTTAGATATATTGTAATTCCACCTTTCGTTAACATAAACATAGTTAACCAAACTCAATACTTACACCACTGCTGAATTTCCGGAATAACTAGTATACACATATACACATTCTTATATCCTAATTAGTAGCTCAAACTACTTATAGTAAAACACCATAGCAAACCTCAATCAATAGCCAATTTCCCCCCTCTGTTACTACCGGCTAGCACCGAATAAAAGCAGCATAACAAGAGAATTAGTTTTCTAAGAAAGCGCCCAAGAAGTCAGCCAGGCTGGCAATATTGATCAGTCGCTTTTTCATCTCTTCTTCTCTGTGACTTTCATTCTGATTTTTTCAGTCTCGTCTTATTTTCATCTCTCTGGTTCTCCTCTCTTACCAAAAAGTCACTTATATTTTAACTCATTGTCTATCAGCCTCTATTATACCATCTTCTTTATCTACTTCTCTCTATCTATCTATCTATCTATCTATCTTCTTGTTGTTTTTCTGCCCCCTTCAGTTGAACTTCAAAAGAAGACTCAAGTTGAAGAAGTACCCGCTTGCAAACCCTCTTCCACTCTTACACCCTACATTTCATGTCAAGAGAACAGCGCAGGTACGATATACTCTTGGCACCTCTGATTACTTTGAGTCGGACGGAATTTCAGCTCAAGTTGATGGCTCTTATGTGTAAATGACAGACGGACGAAGCCAGCCTAGTAAGAGCGTACCGAACGCTTGTTCCGATTCCGATTTGTCTCGTTACCGCACCTTCTTAACGGAGCGCAGAGACAGGAAGTCTCCGTCGTTGAGCATCGCGACAACAGCTGCCGAGGCCGCCAAGATCAAGGTATATAGACATCTCATTAACCAACTATCAACACTTTTTTTTGGTATATACCATCTACATTACGTAATATTCATATTATAACCGAATGTTTGATTTGTTTTTGTTGTCCGCAGAATGCTCACCACGCACCCAAGATGGGCGAAAAAGTTGCGCAAGTATGTTATTTTTCACCTTTACTCGTTTTCTGGCTGTCACGGTTTGCAGTTGCAATAGTCTATCTTTAGACGTTGAACTTTGGTGCATTGGTTATGATGAATGTTGACAGTTAAACAGGCAGTGAGCGATATATATATGAGCCCACAGACACTCAAAAACCCTACCGGATGAATAGATTTCCTCCTGGAATGTTACAGTACGTCATAACAGGTTACGTAATAACATAAGTGCGAAGTAGATGAGTTATACGAGGTACATCAGGCGAATCAAAGCCGTGTCTATCTATTTATCTGTTATGTCTTCCCATTCTGTCTGTTTGTCCGTCTACCTATTTGTCTATCTGTCTATCTATCTATCTATCTATCTATTTATCTACCTATCTCTCCTATACATGTATCTATCTATTTATCTGTCTGTTGATCTATATACCTGTCTATCTACAATCTGTCTATCCTAACTGTCAATCTATTTACTATTTATCTATCTACCTAATTATCTATCTATCTATCTGTCTGCCTATCTATCTATCTATCTATCTATCTATCTACCTATCTATCTATCTATCTATCTATCTATCTATCTATCTATCTATCTTTCCTATGTATATATGTATCTGGTTATCTGTCCTGTCTGTCTGTTGATCTAATCTACCTATCCGTCTATCTATAATCTATCTACCCAACTATATATCTATCCTAACTGTCAATCATACATCTATCTATCTACCTACCTATCCATCTAGCTACCCACATACCTTTACTTGATTAGCTATCTATCCCAATCCATCTACTTATCCGTATCTTTTGCTATGTCCATCTATATCATATGGATTACCTACCAAACATTCTTTAATCAATCCGCTACCATATAACTTGCACCGAATTATTTTACGAAGAAGTTACAAGACGAGGATAAAGCCAATCATTGGCAATCGACATCAAGTTGGAGAAAAAAAAATTCAAGTCAAAACTGTTTATGGGAGGAGTTATAAGGTAGACGTGTCTTCGATCTCTTGCCCGAGTACATATCGATTGCAATGGCAGTGTTCCAGTGGCTTTTGACTCGGTCAAGTTTACGTTTTCCAGCGGACTCCTTGTGTGTGTGACTCGTGCAGTGCGCTAGTGTTATCGACTGGGGCTCATTAGAAAGTTAAAAGGGGAAAACAAGATAAGACAAAATAAAAGGTGGAAAAAGCAAGCAGACTCGAGGCAGAAACTCAAGAAAGAAATGTAAATCAAAAAGGAAGGTGGGAAAGGACAAAACCAAGGCAAAGGCACGCCAATAAGTAGTATGCACAAAGCCACTTCTGGGGCTTTGCTCCTGCTTTCGGTCCGCGGGTGTGCACCGTCTAAAAACGAAGAGACAGGCGTTTCTGCCTTTCAGTCGTCAACTCGTTGAAGGCCAATATGGTTGTCCCAAAGCGGGACGGCCCGACTCGTGTAATAATAGGCTGCGGCGAATCATTTATCATGATTGCCTGAGGGCTTCATTTTCCCCTGGCTTTCTTCGTTGTTGTGACATTGTACTTTCAAAGGGTGTGGTCTTGTTTTGCTGTCAATGCTTGGTCATTTACCAATGGTTGTAGCACTACAACCTTAACTTTGCAAAGAGAGAGGGCGAAAAAGAAAACGACAGCAGCGAAAGTGCAGTGGGAAGCCAGAGTTTGAAAAGTTCAACGACAGACGCGGTTGGCGTATAACGCATGAGGTTGATGCGGTTTCCGCTGGTGCAGTGCCTTGTTAGCGAGACGGGAAATTGGCTAAAATTAGGCATGTCCAGAGTAACGTCGACTGCGAGAAACGGCAAGAAACATTCTCCTATGGGCTCTGACCTGGTGTCGCCGACCAACAACAATCTGATGAGCGCCGGCGAGTCGAAACAACTGGCTGACATTCATCGAAACGGTTCCTCGTGGAATAGCAAATCTTCGTCGCTGACACCGAGGTCCAGCTCAGTGATACCGATTACCTCGCCAGGGGAACAAGGCGGCGATTGTCCTCCTCCCCTGGCCTGGAGTGACCAGTCGTCTTCCCTCAAAGAGGTTATGGCCACGTCAGGTGTACTGGGCAACGATCCAAGCCGCTGCAGCAACGAAGACGTCCAGTCACGTGATGGTTCCACTACTGCAGAACAGTATGGCAACAACAATGATAAGGTAGCCATTCCCTTTTCTCCCGGGTCAAAAGTGACAAGCCCATATCCGGGGAAAGATCGAATTTGAATTTGGCGCCATCTTTTGAAGATCTCATTTTAAAAGTCAGGGATTCTTTAGGATTTTATTTTGGCCAAACTAATGAACCGATTCCAACGAAACTTTCCAAGTACATTAAGTATTACTAGGACTACACTAGGTAATTTTTGGGCTGAAATAACTTTGCAACTTTAGGAGAAATACGCAATCAAACTTCTTCCAAGCAGCAACAATCCCGTTTTTGTTTTCATTGCATAAGACTGTACTCGTTACTGTTGTGTAACGGATTAGTCTGATTGAAAAAATGTTACGTCAGCATAAGAGTTTAGTGCGACTTTGAATTTAAACTGGTTTTGATTTGGACATTACGATGGCGTTTCCGTTCACGTCTGAAGGTTATTCAGTTTTGGTCGATTCTTGTTAACGTGTCCCATAAGGGTCTCTGCCAAGAATCCTGTTCTTTTAGTTTTGAAAGATTCCCGAGTCTTTTGACTGACGTATTTGTGATGCTACACTCTGCACCATTTCCTGCAGTTCAATCGATTCCCAAAACAACCGCAGGTGATCGATACTGGGAGTGTCTGCGCCCGAGATTCTTCAGCTTTTCATCTCTGATAACATAATTATATCCCGATAAGATTTTAGCTCACATAAACTATCTACACGTTAATCAGTGTTTTTTAAAGTTAGTTGTATAAACTTTGCACATTAACCTTTCAAATGTATTGTAAGAGGTTAACCCTTGTATTTGAACGTCACTTTACTTGTGACCTACTTGTTCTCTGGGGGAGGGAGGGGGGAGTAGGAAACCGTGTGGGTTTATATTTAACCCCTTGGCTCTTGTCAATAGTTTGAAATATTCATGGAATGCGAGTACAGCTGTCGTCATGGCAACGGGTCCCGATACAAACGAAGGAGGTTCGTACCCGTCTGGAGCAAATAAAAAAGAATCGGGTCACGAGTGGTGGGAAATTAAATTAATTCGCAACATTTAGGATTTTATTCTGGCCAAACTAAAAAACCGATTTAAACGAACCTTTACCAGTACATTAAGTACAGCTAGCTGTACACTCGGTATTTTTTGGGTGGTTATAACTTTGAAAATGTGGGAGCAATCAGCAATCAACTTTTCACCAGCAAGAACAGCTGCGCAGCAACCCATATCAGATCTTAATATATAAAAGTCTGGCGGATTTTATAATTTTTTACTCTCTACCAGTGGACGGCTTATCCTTCGGCTAATCTGTTTGCCATTTCCGCTTTCCTTTCGTAACAATATTTACGCAGGGCTGATAGTAGCTTCGTCGAAAAGTTAAAAAGTTAAAAATATACCGAGGATTTGCACTAGTTTTATGTATAACTGTTTTATTCGATAATCATTAAAAAAGTATTTTGAAATTAGGATTTGAAACTGAAATATTGTCCGTTTACCATGTTGTGATCGTGAAAGCTTTCCATTTTTTTAAACAGTAAATTAGTAAAGATACATGAACTTCACAAGATAAAGTATTGAGCGCAAATGACTGCTAGAGGTATATGAACACGTAGATAAATAGAACGGTTAAGTTTCCCGGTTAGCTTGAAACAGGGCTAGACAGATAGATGGATGAAATAAATAGATAAATAGACAGATAGATTGATAGGTAGTGTTATAGGATATATAAACTGGTATATAGATAGATAGATAGTTGATAAATAGATAACTAGTCGGTTAGGTAAGTAGATAAGGTAAACAGATAGATAGATAGATAGATAGATATACAGTTAGATGGATATACAGATATACAGATAGATAGATAGATAGATAGATAGATAGATAGATAGATAGATAGATAGACAGATAGATATATACAGATAGATGGATATACAGATAGATAGATAGATAGATAGATACATCGATCCACACATATTACCAGACGGCAGTAGATAGAAACATATAAAAAGGCTTCAAACTATCCAAGGCCATTAAATCGTAAACTACTGTAAAACTTCAAACTAATTCAGAATTTTTAAAATTCCTATTTCATTTGACCTTTCTACGTACTGTTTCACCTTTAAACTTGACTTTTATCGGCATTTTTTTCGCAGCTTTTGTTATTGGTACTGCCGGCCCAGAAGCGGGAACGATTTATGAAGGGAAAGTTATGACGTGGTCGTAGATTGCTAAGTTCGACTTCACGCACCGTTAGCTCCGCGCAGTGCAATCTACTGTCCTGCTGCTAATTTAGCCGAAATTTATCGGCAGAGAAAAAGCGAAGGGGCTCAATATATATCAGTTATCTTCCCCGACAGAACTGTATTTATCGCAATACTCATCGGTTGCGTTGTGGCGCCACCTAGCGGCTATTTGGAGAACTACGGGTTCGCTGTCCCGCTGCACCGTTTAATTACCAGCCTATCTGAATAACTCGTCGGATGAATACGTTTTTATGGCAAATGGAACGATAGTTGCACTGCCCGAAATTCTGGGTGGATTCAGTATTGTATCGTTACTTTGGATTCGTAGCTTCGAGTAAGTCACCATACTGTCGGAGAATGCCGAGAATCCCGGGAATCTGCCGGAAACCTGTACAACATCTCAAGAATCTTGCCGGTAGATTCCTGACAATCAGGTTTCATTAACTCTGAGAGGCGTTTTACGTAAGAATCTTCCAAAATAGTTTCCATTCCAAACTGATTTGTACGCATTCCAATGAGAAACAGAGAATGGCGGTTGCTTTAACCGATTCTGACGGATTCTGATTTTAGAACTCGATTAACATTCAGGTGACTCGGAAAAGCTGCGAAAGATTCTCTGGTCTGCATCTGCTAAACCATGACTGGGAAGGATTGTCAGGATTCTAATTCCGCATTCTTTCCTTGTTTGCGCTTTAGAACGTCGCAGTTGATCGCCTAGTAGAATCTCCACCAGACTCTCGCTGTTATGTAAAATGTTCGCATTTGAAAGTTTGATTTCGCGCAGACTGCATAGACGAAACGTAAAAGGCGAATGGGATCATGGAAAACAATTGAATCCCATTCGTGTAAAATTCCCTCTCGTGTAAGGGTGACAGGCGACATTTGTTACTGCCAATATCGCTGGGAAGATCAACTCTAGCGGTGACCAGCGTATCTGCTTTATGGGGGACACGTTCAAGCCAAAAGGAAATGAACTTTGCTACAGTCTAGAGCAAGAAAAAAAACGGTCTGGGAATTATAGTAATTTGCAATTTTCAGGATTTTATTTCGGCCAAAGTAACGAACCGATTCAAACGAAACTACGCGAGTGCATTAAGAATGACTAGGACTAGACTCAGTATTTTTTGGGTGGTTATATCTTTGAAAATGTCGGAGTAATAAGCAATCAACTTTCACCCAGTAGAAACCCTTTTTCCATTGCTCTGGACTGTAGAACCAGAAAAATCGACTATCGACAACCTTTTCGCGAACTATCCGATTAACATTATTATTTTATATATATGAGTTATGGAATGTATTATTGCTGACTTATAAGCAACTTAACTACTTATATTAACATATTATTCTGAGTAATGAATATAATAAATAGATAGATGGATAGATTAGATAGACTGAATTTTAAGTTATCATTATTTCGAGTTAACTAGAATCCTGAAAATCATTCTATCGAATTTTTTTTAAATTTCGCCAGTCTGAAATTTTGCGAGCGGATGACGTGTCTCTAGAATTCCCTTCGGTTAGTAAGTTATTTCCTGTGAGGTTCCCGCCCGTCTTACTAATTGAGGTAGTCATCTATCTATCTATCTATCTATCTATCTATCTATCTGTCTGTCTGTCTGTCTGTCTGTCTGTCTGTCCATCAATCTTTCCATCTAAATCTACCCATCTATCTATCTATCTATCTAGCTATCTATCTATCTATCTATCTATCTATCTATCTGTCTATTAATCTATTTAAATCTACTTATCTATATATCTAAGTATCGATCTATCTCTATCTGTCTAATTATTCGTCTATCTGTCATTCTATCTATCTATAATCTAACTATATCTCTTCACCTAGAAAAAGGTAATAGGATATTTCGCTAGGCAACGAAGCTGATGAATCAGTAGTATAGTTAAGGTCATTCCTAAACTTGTTTGCGCACGCGCTGAAAACACCTACGACCGTCCCCCCCGTTTCCCTTTTGGTAGTGCATCTCCGTTCAAAGTGACTGCGTGTCTGGGTGAGAGATACCGACCTATGGGGACCGAAACTGGCGTCAGTCTTCATCCCGTAGCAACTGGCGTCACAGAATAGTAAATCCCTTCGCTTTTTCTGCCCCGTTGGCCAGCTGCACACAGTAAAAACTGCAGTGACAAAGAGTTTCATTGATATCTCGTAGAAACCAGTCGAAGCCCGTGTCCGTTTAGTAAATATTTATCTTGTGCTGCCCGTTCACCGGGTTCACTGAAGCGGTTAAAAAGAAGACTTGTTGCTGGCAGTTTGATTGGGTTGTCTATCCTTTTATCGACACTGGAAGATGCTCATTCAAGTTACAACAGTGCCACTGTTATCGTGTTGAACGTTGGACCGATAATGAGTATCCATAGCGAGGACAGCGGTAAACTCTTGACTAAAAGGGTCAAATCAACTCTGTCGATCGAGGGCCGAAAGTACCGGGATCTGACCCGGCAGGAGAGTAGCGTCAGCAGCAAAGATACCGTCAACGGAGGGAGCGCCGTGACAGGATCGAAAGATCACAATAGCGACATGCCGGAGGACGTGTCTTTCAAGAGTAAGGCCTGCCATAATGGTCACGGACATCGCAAAGACAACTTCCGCAAGTCGCACGTCAAGATTAGCTTTGATGCCGAGTCGGTCAAACCAGATTCAGAGCACGGCGGAGGTGGCCAGGCTGCGTCTCTGGTGGCTTCCGCTGTCCCACCGACCATCAAGATTATTGGCAAAGAGGTGAGTCACTGGGAATCTTGTCTTCCATATCGTACAATCCACGTTGAACATCCTTTGAACGTTGTGTCTATACCACCATGAAAACCTAATTCTGAATTCACAAACAAATCCAACAGTTTGGCTGATGTTCAAAGTCAAAGTTGAGGAGCGCATTTAAGATATGTGGTAGACGGTACTTTGTCGAGATGGTCGAGCTCGTTGCTCAGAAGCCGAGTTGACGTTTTCCGGACTCGTACAATTCCTTCCATGAGGGTTATCAAGAAGGTTTTTCGGCGGGACGAGAGGACTTTTAGCCAAGATTTCATTTTGTTTCTCTCCCATAACCCAAACTCATAACTGGGCAACAAAAGCGCTCGTATACCAGCCAGCGAGAAGGGTCTTTGCAACTTGGTTGCACATATTTTGGCGAACCTTAATTCCGTCGCTGGGCTCTCGTAATATTCGCGATATCTAAGCTGCTGGGCTGCAAGCAAACTCGGAAGGAAAGGTCAAAGGTCAAAGCATGAAGTCAGCTTATAGTCAGTCATTAGCATTCGTTTTTACGTTTTCTGAATGTCACATTTGCCGTCTATTGTTAAGGAACACCAGAAATGAAATGAAAGATAGAAATAGAATATAAAAATATAGTTGCGTGTGAGTTTTTATGGCCGGTTTATATTTGGTTGGGGGAAAAACGAAGCTTGGATCTTTTACAAAAATTTCTAAATTATTGGCAACACGTTGAAATATTCAGCCATAACTTGGGTGACTCAATCGCGCCAGCACAGCTGCTAATGCGCTTTCTATCTATTTATCTAAGTACCTATTTATCTATGTATCTATCTATCTCCCTATCTATTGATCTTAGTATTTGTTTACCTATGTGTCTACCTAACTCTCTACCTATCAAATCTGTCTATCTATCTATTTATCTAACTAGCTATCTATCTATCGGTCTACCTATTTATCTATCTATCTATCTACCTATTCATCTGACTAACTATCTATCTATCTATCAATCGATCTATCAATCTATCTGTCTATCTATCTATCTATCTATCTATCTATCTATCTATCTATCTACCTATCTATCAATCTGTCTATCTATCTATCTACCTATCAGTCTAGCAACCTATCCGTCTAACTATCTATCTATCTATTTATCTGTGTATGTATCTATCTACCTATTCATCTGACTATCTATCTATCTATCAATCTATCAATCGATCTATCAATCGATCTATCTATCTATCTGTCTATCTACCTATCTATCTGTCTATCTATCTATCTATCTATCTATCTATCTATCTATCTATCTATCTATCTATCTATCTATCTATCTATCTATCTATCTATCTATCTATCTATCTATCTATCTATCTATCTATCTTTCTATCTATCTATCTATCTATCTATCTATCTATCTATCTGTCTATCTACCTAACTCTCTACCTATCAGTCTAGCAAACTATCGGTCTATCTATCTATTTATCTATCTATTTATCTGTGTATGTATCTATATATCTGTCTACCTATGTACTTACCTAACTCTCTACCTATCAGTCTATCCCCTATCTATCTCCCTATCCCCCGCCCACAACCCCTTCGCTCCCTTACATCTTTCGGAGAAGGCGGATCTTGTAGAACGGTTCTCAGTCATTATGGAAATGGAATTGCCACTAGAAGAAGGCGTGGAAGTTGGTCTCCATCAGATGAGTTTGCCCAAACATTATGCCCCTCAAATAGCGGAGAATGATGACTAGGTGACCGTGTTCTGGCACAAGAAGCGCACGTCAGATGCCAAGTCTTATCACCATACAACCTGAACAACTGTATTATAGCAGCGCGTAAAGAGTTTCTGACATATCTGGATAGTCACTCACGCAGGATTACTTACAATGCACCGACAGAGATAGATAGATAACTGGCTACTTGGATAAGATAGATAGGTAGGTATAAAGACAGATAGATAGACAGATGAATGGGTATATAGATAGTTAGATGGATACATAGGCTAACTGAATTAGCTAAACAGACATACAGACAGATAGGTAGATAGATAGATAAAAAGATAGATAGACGTCTCTTTAGTGAAGCAGCATTAGAAACTCATTTGCTTGAACACTAACGTCTGCCATAGAACTTCTTGGGTCAAGTCCAAGAGCAACGTGTCGCAGGCGTGGCTGGCCTTTGTGATAGGTCAAATCAAGTCTAATTGGTCACTGCCGTGCAAGTCATCGGGATTAAATGTCCCTTTGATGTCCTTTTATCTTATACTTTTATCTTTCCACTGGCAGGCGAGCCCTGCGTCTGGCTAGGGAACAGTTGATCCCGTATGGCACCCAAGTTTTCAAAGATACAACAGCCAAAAAAATACCGAGTGTAGACCAAGCAATACTTTACACACTAGTCAAGTTTCATTTCAATCGGATTATAAGTTTTCCCAAAATAAAATTCTAAAGTCACGAAGATCCATCATTTCCTACCATTCAGAACCTCCTTTTCGGGCTACCCATAGCTTCCGTAACATCTCTCACAGTTCAGATTCAGTATTTCTATTCCAACCATAGCAGTTTACATTCCAACCAAATCACAGATTCTGCAATACGAATCTGTTATGACTCTGGTAAAAGTCAGTCTCGATTAAATTGGGTACCGATCTCCCTCTTGTCTCCCCCGTGAACCGAGATTGATCGTTCACCTTCCCCTCTATGTTTCTTACTCATTTATATAAGGGCCGGTCTGCTCTTGCTTTTCACCCTCTTTCAACTTCCCTTTCTCCCCCCATCGGTGACAAGGGTGACTCACTTTTGCGTCCCTTTGTGTGACTGGCATGAAGACAAAGGTCCTTAGATGTCCTCGAAAACTATAAGACTTCCTTTTTGATCATCACCTTCATGACAAGTTGTACTTGCATGGAGTTTCCTTTTAATGACTTCGGCTGTTACTGCTGTTGCGGAGCTGTGCTACACATCTTGAAATCAACTAAATTATTCATCTGCCTAATGCGAATCTTGCAACTTTGATCAAACTATACCGTGCGAATGTTTTCGTGAAATTCTACTGTAATTGTGATGCATACAGTTGCGTGACATAGTTGGATGTTACATCAGTGTTGTGTTGAAAGTTACTGGGTATTTTAACTATATAGCGGTTGTAAGCCTTGCCGTTTAAACTAAACCTCTATCTCTATCTATCCGTCTGTTTTACTGTCTATCAGTCTATCTATCCGTATACCTGTCGATTGATATATATCTCTCTTTACTTTAAATAAACTGGTGGTTATCTTTTGCTAGACAGCGAAGCTGATGAATCAATAACAATGTTCTTATCTGTCTAACTGTCTATACCATCTAGCTAGCTAGCTATTTATATGCCTACCTGGTTTCTGTACTACCTATCTGTCTGTCTAGCTATCTACCTAGCTGTCTGTAAATCTACCTATCTTCCCAGTTGTTTCTCTGTCTGTCCGTCCAACTATCTATCTATCTATCCGGACTTATTCACCCATCCATTCATCCAGCTCTCTATCTACCTATCTATCTATTTGCCTATCTTTCTATCTATCTATCTACCTACCTGTCTATACATCTATCTATCTATCTATCTGTCTATTTATCTGTCAAATCGTCTACCTATCTAACTGTATATTCATCTATCTATCATCTATCCATTTATTCGTCCATCCATCCATTCATCCAATATCCGGCTATCCATTCATCTAGCTATCTATCTACCTGTCTATTTGTCTACCTACCTATCTGTCTACTTACCTATCTATCTATCCGCCTATTTCAGGTCATTACAGATAAGGTAAAGTGCAATAAGCAATTAGCAACTACCTAAAATAATAATATGGTAGTCGCATTACGTAACAATGGCGACCATAGCTGAGCCACGCAAACATTGACCGGAACGGTCCTAGTCACTCGAGACGGTTGTAAATAGCGAGCAAAACAAGTCTGTTTTTCTAGAAAGGCAACACGATTAAGGGTTGCGGAAGTTCAACAGACTAAGTTTAAACCCCGGTTGCAGAGCTCGAATCTCGGGGCTTGCAGACTTATAGCCGGCTGTATGTCGCTGCACAAGCTGTCGTCTTCACTCATGGTGACGTTGCTTACGCGCGGTTCCCTGGAGGAAAATATTGTCCCCCCGCCCTCTCCCTGACAGCAGTACACTGGATTTACCGCGATTATCTTAAATTGTTTCGGTTTGTGTAACAGGCGATCGAGCGTGCTCCATCCATCTTACTTTGGTTCGTGGAGGAACACGCACGACGATGATCACGACGGCCAAATTAAATCGACTATCTGGTCTCGGTGACACTTTATTTGAAACTTCCGTCTGTTCATCTGTGTTTCAATCAATCCTACCTATTCTATGTTCCTACCTATTTATCCTAGCTATCTCTCTATATACTTACCTAACTAGCTGACTTCTATACTGCCTATCTAGCTATCTATAACCAGTTATTTATCTGTCTGTTTATCAATCCATCTATCTACCTGTCTATCTGTCATCTCTCTACCTGTCTATGCATCAATCCATCCTTTTCTCAATTATCTATCTACCTAACTGTCTATCAATCAATCTATCATTCTATCTTTCTATCTATCTATCTAACTATCTAACTATCTATCTATCTATGGCCAGGTTGGCCCGGCGGAAGTGACCCTGTTGTTTTACCGAGGAGTCCCGGGTTTGATTCCCTACGAAGGTGGGGTAATCAAGAGACACGGACTCGGGAAGTTTAGTTAAGCAATTTAAAAGGAAATATTCGGTCAAGATTATTATTATTATCTATCTATCTATCTATCTATCTATCTATCTATCCGTCTATCTATCCACCAACCTATCCACCCATCCATGCATTCACCCATCCGTCTATCCGTCTATCTATCCACCAAACTATCCATCCATCGTCCAATCCATCCGTCAATCCGTCCATCTATCTATCCGTCTATCTTTTACCTCCCTACCTGCCTACCAGTAACTGTCCGTCCGTTTACCTAACTATTCAGCGTTTTCCCAATCTTTTACCTAGTATAGGTTTTCCAAAATCTCTCTAGCTCGAAACATCACCACGACGAATTAAAATTCCTCCCTAATCACACAATACCTCGGCAAATTTATTCATCGATCAATCTCGCTTTCAACTTCCAGGTTCAGCTCTAGATTCAGCCTCTCTCAACTTGAATTCCCGTCTATTTCTTTTCCCCAATGTTTCACTCAATTGTTTTCCAAAAACAGTGAAGGATTCACTTGTGTCGGGTCAAATACAGAAACAAAAAATCAAGTTTGTAAATAATCATCCCAAAGTGCAGAATGACGTCGCCGCCATGTTCTTATCTTCCTGTCAGCTGCACTTTCTTCGCCGGACATTCCATATTGCAACAGAAAACATTCCATAAGAATAACCGTTTTTTTTCAATTCCTCCTCTTCCTCTCTCCTTTCTTCCTTCCATCTTTACCTTCCATCCGTCTAAACTGATTCCAGAATTTACAAACGAACGACTGAATCTATGTATTACTATATCTATGTCTACTATAAAAACTCGTTTCAAATCGTCTTCTCTCTGATTTGCACGTTGTTGAACATGGCTGAAAAGAAAAACCTTAGGGAATTGGGAAAGTTTCGACTTTTCCGTGTTCTCTATTGATTTCTACACGGCTGGTGGATGTAAACTTGCGGTCGTCTTCCTCTATCTACTCTGCAGGGAGGAGGGCGTCCGCACAGTTCCACGGCACTATACGAATGAATTTAAATGGCGAGCGATCGATAAATCTCGCACTGCAAACACCAAAGATGCAGTCTGATTTCCAATTCAAATAGTTGACTTTTCATCTCCGCTATGCAACAACAAGAGGCAAATGAACGTTCATCTTATACTCAAGTCTTCAGTTTTCAGCAGGGGAATCAAACTTACCATTAACTATAATTACATTAAGTGGTTATCGACATTAAAGTCTCAATTCCAATCTCATAACTTGAATATTAAAATTCAAAATTAGGAATTTGGCTGAAACAGCAACTGCAATTTGAAGCCTTGAAGCTACTAGAATACCCGTGACGTCAGGCAAAGTGTCGCTGAAGCTTTGCAAGTTTTCGTCTATACCGGAGCATTATGGCCAGTGAAGCATTACAAACGCGTATAACCAGGTTCCCTTTGTCGCGAATTACTACCGAGGTGGCCATTGGTCGGTAGCGCAGTTGTATTTCAGACGTGCTACTCGCTTCAACCCCCGGAGCTGCTCCATTTTCATCGATTCTTGATGAATCCAAATCCCTCCCTCCGGAATCCAAATCAAAGCTACAGCTCTCTGGTGTGTTGAACAAGTATTTCAACGAACTTGACGTTGCACAGGACGAATGGGTTATTTAGCGATGCTAGTTAAGCGCCGCTCACTTTCCAATCCTGACTTGAGTGCCACGGGTTTGTGCGACTTTCGAGAGATCCATGGATCGACGTCGTGCGAGAAGCTCGCCTACTGGCAATCCTGGAAAAATGGCACCGCTTGTATGTCGATCCTGCAAACGGATAGGAATCCTGTCCGTTTCCACACAATGCCGGAAAGCAATCAACAGTTTAGCGAGCCGGATTTTTTGTGGTAACAAAGAGATTTGAAAAAAACCCACTGAGATTCCGCTAGTATGGCTTTTAGAGACGTCCTCTGATCAATGAATGATAATACGACGACACTATCATGATGATATCATGTTAGCATCAGTTGGTGTCAAACGCCATGTCAGATTGTTTATATTCTGCCATCAGAGTTCGTCAGTTGTCGTTCCAGTGGCGCGTAGATCGGTTCTGTGCCAATTTAGCGCCATCTAGCAGCCATTAACCCAGTAACTGTACCTCATTACGAATTGCATTAGACCCGTCGAGTAACCCGTCTTGGGTAACAAGATGGCGCCTGTTGCGTAAGTTCACCAATCTGCCGCTAGATGGCGTTGGCCACAGATGGCATAGTCCCCGCTTGGCGTTTTTTTTGGGGTTCTCTGACGCGTTTTCTAAAGCCCGTGCTGGCTGAGTGATTAACGGAGAGATTCCATCGGTTTTTTATTATGAAGCAGTCATGACTCGGAAAACTCTTCTGGAAGAAGAGCTCGTTTAGCCAGATGTCAGTCGGTGTCGTTCATCTCGGATGACAGATCGTACGCTGTGATCGAACTACCGGCCAACACCCCATCGACTGCACAGGCTAATATCGAACACGAGCGAAGAGACTTTCATTTCAACATCCCTCCCGCTGCTGCTCAGGTGATTTTAGATATTAAATTTTTTTGTTGAAAACATCACTTTTTTGCGGATCCACGGTGATGTATTCTAAAACCGGAATAGGGAGGAACGAAGAAGGAAAGAGTTGTTTCCTTTCTAGTTAATGATCCGTGTCAGGGATAAAAACAGACTTATAAGCCCAAAGAATAAGAAGACGATGACGGGAACGAGTAAGAAGACGGTAGAAATAAGTAGATAGGAAACAGTTATCGTTATTATACCTATTTGGCTAGCTTCCATTGAAAGACAACGACTTCTCGCAAAACAGATTTGTTAGATTCAACATTTTGTCGAGTTTTTTTTCCTCCCCCTTTTGTAAGAAGATGGTCTATGTTTACTTTTTTAATACGTATCAGTTTTATGGATCTATCAAGCTATTCGTGTGTTGATTTGATAGCCTGGTTATCTATCTGATCTAGCCTGCGTGCTTGTCTATCTGTCTAGTTATTTGTCTGTCTATCTTTCTGTCTATCTTATTGTCTGTCTATCAATATCTGTCTTACTATCTATCTATCTGTCTGTCTGTCTATCTAGCCTATCCTTCTATCTAACTAATATTTTACCTATACGTCTACCTGTTTATCTAGCTGTTTATCTAGCTGTTTATCTGTCTGTCCATATCTATCTATCTATCTGTCTATCAGTGTCTGACTAAATGGCTTGACTAATGAACTTGTGTATCCACCTGTCGATCTGTCTCGCTATATCTATCTATTTATCTATCCATCTGTCCATTTACCTCCCTGTCTACCTATCTATCTATATATATTTATATATCTGTCTGTCTAACCTACCCATCTATCTATCTATCTATCTATCTATCTATCTATCTATCTATCTATCTATCTATCTATTTATATATCTGTCTGTAGACCTAAACTATCCACCTATCTATATCTATCTATCTATCTATCTATCTATCTATCTATCTATCTATCTATCTATCTATCTATCTATCTATCTATCTATCCATCTATCCATCTATCTATCTGTCTGTCTAAGGTACCCACCTATCTATCAATCAATTGATCTATCTGTCTGTGAATATAGTTGTTTATCTGTCTATCTATTTATCTGTCGATTTATCTACCAATCTATCTACGTATCTATCTACTTATCTATCTGACTAACCATCGATCTAATTTGGTATCTTATATCCGTCCAAAATCAACTATCGCGAAGATAATTACAAGTTTCGAGAATCTTCAAACAAACGACTTATTTTTTCTTCAAGTTGCCCTTTCCTCACTTTTTAACGAGCCCCACCACCAACCAAAACGCACCCAATCCAGCTGGATCCAGTTTCATCCAAGTGGGTTTTACGTAACCAGCCTCTCGACTGTGTCACGCAACCTTTCCCTCTAAAAAAAAAATCAATAACAAGATAACTAAACCAAAACAAGACGATATAACCGAGCGGAATAAACAGAAGTAAATCCATTTTACTGGCCATTTGGGCACAATCTGTTTGTCGGTCCCGTGGAGACTGAGAACCGAGGGGTTCGCAAGTCGGAAACACCTCGGGCACTTCAGCTAAAATTTCCAGGAGAAAATCCTTTACAAAATCTCAAAATTCTTCGAAAAAAAACCCGATTAATTCATTGAAAAAAATTTCTCTGAAAATCTCAAGAATCCCGCGAGAATCTCAGACAATGTCGTGTCGACTTACGAGCCCCAGGCCGAGGACGTCATGAATCGGGGCTCAATGAAGCGAGAACAGGGCCTGGAATCTCAGTAGCCCCGCATTGAGAACATGCAGCAGCAATTTGCAGAACAGCCATTGTGATATCTCGCTGGCTTTTCTATTGATCATTCCTTTTCTTTTGTCTAAGTTTCCCTCTTTTGAGGAGCCCGTCTTGTTTTCCCCTCGCCTTTTCTTTAAATTACTTAATTGACATCAACAGAGAACGAGTGTCACATCAAAAGGCGAAACTGAAAATGATGGTGAAACTGCAGAAAACAACTCGGTAATCGTTAGAATCAAAGGATTTTTTTTAAAAAAAAGTTTCTTCATTAACACCTCGGCACAAACAGATTCGAGTAGAAAGTTAAATAGGATATTCGTTCAACAATTAAGTTAATTTTATCGAAATTTCTCGCCAATGACGGACAAATTACATACGTTAACTTGACTCGTTTAATTCTTGATTCTATTTATCAATGAAAGAAACCAAGAGAACGGTAAACTTGATTTAGTAGCAAGAAATCCATATGATAGACTAAGAGATAATGAACTTAACTTAAGTATTATCTGTCCTCATAATAACGGAAATAGTTTTCAAAGAGCTTCACTGCAGTAGTATTGACTCGGACGTTCTTCATAAAAATGTCGCAGTAATTGCAAGTCCCACGTGCCGTTATTAATATTCCCGAGGCTCTCGCGCGATGCTCTATTTAACGTTCCATTTGACGTGTAGTTTTTTTCCCCCCGATGTTTAAGCTCAGGAAGGAAGGTCGTGTAGCCTAGCTACTTTCGGGGTCAGTTTTGAATGTATTGTATTTTACCATGCTATTATTATTATTGTTGTTGTTATGTTTATATTAACACTTTCTCTAGATGTCTATCTATCTATCTTCGTTAACTATCTGTTTTATGCCTACTAACCAATCATGTGTGTATGGTCTATCTACCTGGCTATTACCTATCTCTGTAGCTGTATCTCGGTAAGTCTGACTAACTGTCTGTCTATCTATCTGTCTATCTGTCTGCCGGTCTGCTTGTCTGTGTGTCTGCTTGTCTATCTATCTATCTATCTATCTATCTATGTACCTAATCTACCTGTCTGTCTGTTTACCTAATCTATCTATCTATCTATCTATCTATCTATCTGTTTGTCTATCTGTCTATCTATCTAATCTACCTGTCTGTCTGTTTACCTAATCTATCTATCTATCTATCTATCTATCTATCTCTTTATCTATCTTTTTTGTATCTATCCATCAATTCATAAATGTCTCAATCCGTCATCTCTCTCTCTCTCTCTCTCTCTCTCTCTCTCTCTCTCTCTCTGCCTAACTAAATACCCATCTGTCTACCTTTCCGTCCACCTATCTACCTGTCTAGCTACCTATTCATGTACATAAGAACAGCTACCCCCATTACCTAGTTATTTCTACCTACCTATCAACATATCACTATTTTCATTCCATTTCCCTCTCCATCTATTCATCCATCTATGAAAACAACGAGAGCAAAATGCTAGTTGTTCACCTTCAACCCGAACAAATCAAGCAGGTAGACAAGTGGAAAACAAGGAACCACACTAGGAGAAATCAATAACGACCATGTCGCATGTTAATCGACATCTATAGCCAACCGACATGCTAATCGGATTACAAATCGCTCACCGATACTTTTCTGTCGTATTTTTTTTCTCTCTCTCTCCCTTCTTTTCTATTCGGCCCGGGGTACGGCCGATACCGCGATATGTGGGAGAAGCCACAGCTGTGTTGGTTGATCCTCTTTTCTGAAAAGTAGCAATATTAAAATTGCCTATCTACTCCCTCTCTCTATAACAAGGGAGGAGCATTGTTTTCTTAAGCGTCCGCCTGCAACTTTCACTTCCGCAACTGTCAACATTCAGGATAACCAAACCCGGGGTCATTATAATCCACTCAATAAACAATCCCGGTCATTACAGTCCCGTCACCTTACATTCACCAATCCGATTCCGGCATTTCTCAAAACCGGCAAATATAACTAGTCCGGTAAATAAAGCAGCCGGTAATATTCTAGGTACAATCAACAAGTACCATAATTAATTACTGTTTTAAAACTAACATTTAATTACTTATTATTTATATGCTTATTACATAAACTATATAAAACTATCAAGAGTATAATAGTTAATTATTAATTTAACCTTAATCGCTTTTTAGAGGTGAAAGAGAATAACAGTATACTATTGACAGGTATTATCGTTGGGTGCGGATGTCTTACCGGAATACAAGCTCCAGTCCCCGCGCATCCACAAATGGACGATCCTTCACTATTCCCCGTTCAAAGCAGTCTGGGATTGGATAGTTCTCCTGCTGGTCATCTACACGGCCATCTTCACACCGTATGTGGCGGCTTTCCTACTCAACGAGCAGGATTTCAGCGAGAGGAAGCCTCCGAGATACGGAGATGATCCGCTGGTTATCATCGATCTTCTTGGTACAGTCGAATCCTAAATTTATCAAATCAGTCAAATCAATCAGATGAAAGTTTTGATGAGATGCAGTTTTAATTGTAAGTCCGACTTAAAATGTATTTTTTTAAAAATCAGATGTACTAATTTTAAAATTATTTGAGTGATACCGATATTAGTTTAGAGCGGTTAAATTTATGTTGATTTTGTTCAGTTTTTAGCCTTTCGAATATTTTGACAGTTCCTTGATAGGTGAAATTGTTTACATTCAGTCCTGTTTAACGTCGATAGATAGATATATGAATAAGATGGACATGTAAATAGAAAGAGATAGACAGATAGGGAGATAAGATTGATAAATCTGAAGGTAGGTAGGTAGATGGATAGATAGTTAGGAGGTATAGTACTAGGCAAATATATAGGCAGATAGTTAAGTAGAGTGATAGACTGATAGACGGATAGATAGATATATAGATATATAGATAGATGGATAGATAGATGGATAGATAGATGGATAGATGGATGGATAGATGGACAGATAGATAGATAGATAGGTAGGTAGATGGGTAGATAGACAGGTAGATAAATAGATAGATAGATAGTTAAGTTAGACCGTTAGACCGTTAGACACCGATAGATGAACATATAGATAGATGGATTGATAGATAGATAATTAAACAATTAGATAGACTGTTAGACGGATAGATAGACCGACAGATAGACATACTGATAGCTAAATAGTTAGATAGACAGATAGATAGATTGATGGGTAGATAGGCAGAGAGACAGTTCGACGGACAACATAGACAAAGAACGAGACAGATACAAAGATAGATAATACAGAGATAGATAGACGATATCACACACAGTTGATTAATAGGTGAAGATACACACTTAACAGGATAGGTAGATAGATAACTAGATAAATAGTGCCCCGGAGATAGTTGACTAAACATAGATAGATAACACAGATACTATTAGGCAGAATGATAGATCGACCAGTAGATCGACAGATAGACAGATAGATTCTAGTTCACCAACTCTTGTGCAAATCAGTGTCGAATTTAGTTTCCTTCTTGTTACTCTGTGCCGCAATAACTACATTTGCTAAATTTGAAAACTAATTAACTATAATTAAAATCCGGCTTTGAATATTTTATTCGCAGTGGATGTGATGTTCATCATAGACATATTAATCAACTTCCGGACTACTTACGTCAACGGTAACGATGAGGTCGTCTCTCATCCCGGTAAAATTGCCGTCCATTACCTGCGTGGTTGGTTCCTCATCGATCTCGTCGCTGCCATACCTTTTGATCTGCTTCTCGTCGGCTCCGATACCGACGAAGTATTACTAACACAACAATCATTAGTTCAACATAATTATATAGTAATCAGATGGTATGAATGTTGCTTAAGATCAGTAGTTTCAGTTCAGTCATCTAACTTTTAATACCGATGTAATTAAGGTAACTGTATGCTTGTTAAATGGTATAAATTTGGCCGGATCAGTGGTAATTGTTACCGCGTTGTCGTGTTTTTTGAAAAATTAACAGCAAACGACAACTTTAATCGGATTGCTGAAAACGGCTCGCCTGCTGCGGCTGGTCCGAGTGGCGCGAAAAATCGACCGCTATTCCGAGTATGGAGCTGCTGTCCTCTTGCTGCTGATGGCTACTTTCGCACTTATTGCTCACTGGCTCGCCTGCATCTGGTAATTAACCAAAAACCGTTATAGTTTATCAATACCTCATTAACTTAATGGGTAACTGAATGATAACAGATTTAAGCAGGGTGGTAACTTAAGTTCCAGAAGTGAATACAAACTCACTACTCGAATTCATTCTAGTTCTATACAAAGATAATCAAGGTTAATTAAAACTTCATTAACTTAATGAATAGTTTAATGGCAAAGACTAACCAGAGTTCATATTTCAATAGTGAATAGTAACTCACTACTCGACTTAATTTAGTATTACACAAAGATAATCAAGGTTAATTTAAGTTTACCATCTTTGGATGGTGTACTCGCTCTACTGAATTCATTATTTCAGCTACATACCTAAAGCTAATACTCTTTAATTCAAGCAGTGCGATAGCTTGTTCCAGTAGTGAATACGAACTCACTACTCGAATTCATTCTAGTTCTACGCAAAGATAATCAAAGGTTAATTAAAACTTCATTAACTTAATGAATAGTTTAATGACAAAGAGTAACCAGAGATCATGTTTCAATAGTGAATAGTAACTCACTACTCGACTTAATTTAGTATTACACAAAGATAATCAAGGCTAATTTAAGTTAATCATCTTTGGATGGTGTACTCGTTCTACTGAATTCATATTTCAGCTAAATAACGAAAACTAATATTCTTTAATTCAAGCAGTGCGATAGCTTGTTCCAGTAGTGAATACGAACTCACTACTCGAAATAATTTGATTATGTACGCGGATAATCACGAAATCATTTCAGCTAATTCATCTTTGGACCCTTGGGACAGGTTCGCCATAGGCAACGCGGAAAGGCCGTTACTGAAAGCCAAGATCGGCTGGTTGGATCACCTGGCCAACGCCACGCATCAGTTCTACAACGCCAACAACACCGGAGGACCTAGCATCAAAGTAACAGTCTAATAAATCCAAATATCTATTAACTCAAACATAACGTGAAAATCACCTACGTTAATTTCAATGCAATAAAGTTAATTATTATTACACATATTAATTTTTCTCATGAACGAACAGCTAGCTTAATTTTTTTACTAACTAATAACAGTAATTATAGTTAATAACTATAGTTTAAAAAAACTAGAAAAGCACTTAGCGGTAACATACTGAATTAAAATGACCAGGAATTAAAAACAATAGACTAGGACCCGATTTATTATAATCAGTTAGGGTAAAACTATAAAGTTTTGAACATCTGACTAATTGAATCATTTTCCATCAATTACCTTCCCTTGTTCGATAACAGGACTTGAAAACTCGGTCCGAAATTAAGTTTTTCCCTCATCAAACTGATTGGGTTTCCGCACCGTGTTAGTCGAACCGCTTAATTCAGCAAACTTTGCGGAGCTGAGAGTCTTGATTTTTTCTTTTAATTATGAGGGATAATTGAGTCTACTGTTAGAATTCTACTTGTCATTTCGGTATTTTCAAAAAAAAAGGGAAAGTTTTGTTATTTGCTTGGGAAGTTAACATTTCAGTTGGGTTCGAACGAATTTCGTCTCTCCATAGACTTTATAAGATGATATAAAATAAAAGGATAATTGTGTATCTACTTATCCATCTATGTATCTATCTTCCAGTCTATCTATCTATCTATCTATCTATCTACCTGTCTACCTGTCTATCTATCTATCTATCTTATCTATCTATCTTATATATCTATCCTATCTATCTATCTATCTTCTATCTATCTACCTACCTATCTATCTATCTATCTATCTATCTATCTATCTATCTACCTATCTACGTACCTACCTATATATCTACCTATCTGTCTATCTATCTTTCTTGTCTATCTATTTATCTACCTACCTATCTACCTGTCTGCCTATCTATCTATTTATCTATCTGTCTACTTATCTACCTATCTACCTGTCTATCTATCTATCTATCTAGCTGTCTATCTATCTATCTATCTATCTATCTATCTGTCTATCTAATCTATCTATCTATCTATTTATCTGTCTTTCTACCTGTCTACCTGTCTATCTATCTTCTTATCTATATATCCTATCTATCTATCTATCTATCTATCTTCTATCTACCTGTCTATCTATCTATCTATTTATCTGTCTATCTATCCATCTATCTGTCTATCTTTGTACATGTCTGCATCTTTTTTTCTATTTCTATCTATCTATCTATTCTATCTATCCACCTACCTACCCATCCATCTATCTATCAACTATTCTCATTATTATCATGAGGATTTTATTGTATTGATTTGTAGGCGCGCTACGTTACAGCATTATACTTCACCTTCAGCAGCTTAACGTCCGTCGGCTTCGGCAACGTTTCCCCGACAACAGACTGCGAGAAGATCTTCACCATCTGCGTCATGCTCGTCGGATGTAAGATACCCAATTCACCTTCTGTTTCAAATACAATTTAAAGTGTATTAACAATCAATAAAAACTACCGCATTATAATTAAATCTAATCTTAGTTGCTCTCTAGTTAATCTAATTATAGTTTACTACGATTGTAAGTAGTAATTTAGTAAATTTAGCTGAAGCATGAAAGTCTTGTTTTACTGATTGGGTTTGTCGATCTGCAGCTCTAATGTACGCCAGTATCTTCGGTAACGTCAGCGCAATCATCCAGCGTCTTTATTCCGGGACGGCTCGGTACCACACGCAAATGCTGCGCGTCAAGGAGCTCATCCGCTTTCATCAAGTACCTAATCCGCTGCGACAGAGACTTGAAGAATACTTTCAGGTATTTCCTATCATTAAGAAGAAAACAATTAGTTAATTTCAGTAACTAATGTAACATTTAATCTTAAAACTTAAAACGGTTCTTTCTAAACTGTAATGTTCAATCAGTTCGTTGTCCTCAAGTTCCAACAATGAATAAATTACATAATATGATAATCTTCAGTAATTTCATCTAATAATACTATTATTATTATATATTTTTTTTTAAATCATAAATAATATGATGATAATTTTCATTTCGAAACAAATTAATCCATCCTAATTACGATAGGGAAACTAAAAGATACCCAATTTTGTTTTTGTAACTTAGCACGCTTGGACCTACACGAACGGGATAGATATGAACTTGGTGCTAAAAGGCTTCCCCGAGTGTTTACAAGCTGATATTTGCTTGCATCTCAACCGACATTTGCTCAATGATTGCACGGCTTTCCAAGGAGCCTCTCCAGGTTGCCTTAGGTAATTAACATTACCCAATTTGGCTAGGTGTTGTTGTGGTAGTAGTAGTAGTAGTAGTAGTGGTAGTAGTAGTAGTAGCAGTAGGAGAAGTAGTGGTAGTTGCAGTAGTAGCAGTAGCAGTGGTAGTTGTAGTAGTAGTGGTAGTAGTAGTGGTATTAGTAGTTGCTGTTGTTGTTGTGTTGTTGGTATGGTTGTAGTAGCAGTTGTTGCAGTGTTAATATTAGTAACAGTTGTTGGTAGTAGCATTACTGTTTTTGTGACAGTTCGTTGCAACAGTTGTAGTAGTGGTTGTGGTGCTAGTAATAGTAGTAATACTATTCCACTATTGTTATTGACAATTGTTCATTGAAAACAGGGTACTTTCAATGAAGTTCAAGACAACCCACGCCCCTCCGGGGGACACCCTGGTTCATCGAGGAGACGTGCTGACTTCGTTGCTGTTCATCTCTAGGGGATCTATTGAAATCGTCAAGGACGATGTGGTCATGGCAATACTTGGTATGCACAAACTACTAACATATTACAATTTAAGTATATTTTATTTAACTTAAATGGGAACCATGTTCTTCTAAGCCCTAACGGTTGATTATTTATCTGACAATTTAGTAATTAAACTAATATTGTAATAGTATGTTGATTACAATAATTATTATATGGGGTAATTTATTAAATTCATGTAGACCCTAGCGGTTGACATTTACCTGACAAATTCAATGAATCGATTAATATTGTTTGAAATAATATCTTAGGCAAGGACGACATCTTCGGCGAGAATCCGTGCATTTACTCGACCCTAGGCAAATCGTCGTGTGACGTGAGAGCCCTGACCTACTGCGATTTGCACAAAATCAACCGCGACGACCTGCTCGATGTTCTCGACCTCTACCCTGAGTTCGCCGATTCCTTCTCGACTAACCTCGAGATCACATTTAACCTCAGGGATGTAAGTGGCTCATTACCAATAACTTGTCTTCATTTATATAAATCTGAATTTAAGTTAATTGCTGCGATAATTAAAATTATAATTAATACTTACCAGACTTTTCTCTGTTGCTGTTTTGTAGGAAGAAGTCGCGGGAGTCGATCCTGCAAAGCTGGGTCGTCGACACCGGTTGTCTCGGACGCTCTCCCGCAAGGACGACAGCGATCCATCGCAGCGGAGTCCTGGGTTCCGTCCGAGACACGGGCGTCCGGAGCTGAAAGGTGCGGAACAGGACGAGGACACTGAGGGGGATACCGACGAGCAGGAGGAACGGAGGGAGACTGCAGCGGTTATTATACCGAGGAACCAGCCGGTGAATGAGCAGCTTCTCCAGCACGGAATCCTGCTGCTGCCTCAGAACGCTAACTTGGGAAACTCACCGCCGGCCGGAAGCGACACCATCAACTCGAGGATCGACGAACTTGCAAAGTAAAGATAAATTTTTAATTAAATGTTAATCAAAGTAAACATAAGCTTTTAACTTTAATTCCAGCCATGTACGTATCTGTGTCTAACTGTCTATCTACCTATTTACCTACTTTCCTATCTACCTATCTGCCTATCTATCTATTGGTATGTCTGTCTATATATTTATCAAACTAACTACAGATTAGTCTGTCTAACTATGTATGTGTCTGGTCTATCGGTCTATCTACCTACCTAGCTATTTTCATATCTACCTCTCTATTAATCTCTCTCTCTATCTGCCTATCTACCAACCCACCTTCCTATCTACCTATCTGCATTTCTACCTACTTATTTACTTACAATATCTATCTATCCAACTACCTATCAGCAGATCAATTTGTCTAGCTATGCATATGTCCGTACCTATCGGTCTGTCTGTCTATCTTCCTACTTTCCTATTTACCTATCTCCCTATCTACCTATTTGTTTTTCTAGTTGCCTATCTATCTATCTATCTGTCTGTCTATCTATCTATCTATCTATCTATCTATCTATCTATCTATCTATCTATCTATCTATCTATCTATCTATGTATCTATCTACGTATCTATCTATCTGTCTATCTATCTAGTTATCTATCTATCAATCTATCCATCCATCCATCCATCATCTATCGATCGGTCTATCTATCTGTCTATCTCCAGATCTATCGGTACAACTCTGTGTGTGGTTTTATTAATGTACCTATTTGAATAAATATGAAATACCAACGACAGAGATTGAAAGAAAATACTTCCGTTTGCAATTCGTAGGCGTATCAACCGACTAGAAGAACGCATAACCACCGACATGCAGACGATCCTCACTCTCCTGCAGCAGCGCCAGAGTCCCAATTCGGCGCCGGAAGTCTCTCCAACCTTGCCGGAAGCCCAGCGGAAGAAACCCTCATCGAGTTCGCCTTGTTTGCCCACCGTCGGTGAAGAAGATCCCGTCAAGGTCTTGCCGCAGCAGAGGAGCCTCGATTCTGCGGTTCGATCGTCGGGACCGCGGTTGATGCACCAGCCCAAGGCCATACACTTTGAACCAGTCTACTCGTCACAATGTAAGTGTTGACTCCATTATCCACAGTATCCTGAAATCGAATTAAAACATTAAAGAGAACAATTGCCATTGCCATTCAAGTTTATCTCAATTATTCACAGATAAATACAGAATTATTCAAATCATTATAACGCAAGATTAAGATGAGTTAAAAAATATAAACCTCTCCAGCGACGAAAGACGACGTGGAACACCAGCCTCCAGAAGCTCTCGTCGTCGATTCCAGCGCCACCGTCCGATGGTCCAAATCTCACTCGAGGAATTCGTCAACATCCAGCAGCGCCGGACTGCCCAGTGCAGATACTCCGCTCGCCGTAAGGCCATCTTCCTCTTATATTCTTAACACTATTCAACTGCAAACATACTGAAATATAAACTGTAAACTTTAATGGAAACATGAACGTATTATTTCACAGAATGGTCGTCAAACTACCAATGGAAATACAACACCCCCGTACGACCGGAAAATATCAGACGTGTAAAAAGAAAAGGAAAATCCTCCAAAACATCGACGGTCCTGGAACATTCTGGAGAAAGATTAGATTCACACGAACCCATCAACACATCTGACGAGAGAAAAATTTACGAAAAAAGTGATCTCAGTATATTTTCACGTTCTACAGACATTGATTTTTTGTTTTCCCCTGAAAGATTGAAAAAGAAGGACGAGACTCCCAAGGTGAAAATTCGCTTATTTTGCCTTAATCCGTTGCTTTTATTCAAAGAGGAATGTTGGAAAGGTTGTTTGTTTTTTTTTCTTAAATTATAAAAGAGATAAAGGGCTTCTTGGCCGACTGGAGGATTGAGGTTCACAACGTGATAAATTTAAAAAAAAATTCAAATTCAATTAAATTTTTCATTATTTAAAATTAAGTTCCCCGGCGGAAAACTGTCTATTATTATTTACCCAAAAAACATAAACTTTTATTCGCGGTCCACAAGGTGTACATACGACAAAAAAACCTATAATTTATTTACCAAAATTTATATTGATTTCTTCGCTAATCGTTCTGATGAATTCGATCCTGCCGCGCCGTTGTTTTCATTATTATTATTAATATTATTATTTAAAAAATTCCTCTCTGGTATATTTACTGCATATTTGCATTTCGATCACCTTTTTGCATCACAAATACACATTTGTACACTCGTTAATATAATCTAGTTCTTTTCTTTAGAATCAACGTAAAATCAATTCATAAAAAAGTTGCTTTATTTCCCGTCACCGGTGGATTCGGTTCCGCGAGTAGCCTACATTACACACATACAAATAAATTCAATTATATAAATTAAATATTCATTAGTAAGTTTGTTAACGAGTACGACGAGGTACCTGCAGAAGCGATTCCGGGTCCTGGAACGCCATTTTGGCCAAATACCGTTCCCGTTTCATTTGGATCTCCAGCGACTGGGGAATGTCCGGTACCATGATGTCGATCACCCGGCAGATTCCAAAAACCACGTGCTAGATTTCAAGTTCAATTAGAACAATTACTATCCTCCCACTGCCCATGTATTCCCGTGTTATTTCAAGTGAAATCGATATTCACTAGCTAAACCGATCCCAACAGAAAGTTCTAATATCGATTACTTCAAAGAGAATGACGAAAGCCAGTCGAGCGGCCAGCAGTTTCCAGTAAAACTCGGTAAAGTGACCCTGGTCGTCGCGGAAGCCTCGATAGTAACACGTCTCGTTCATCGTGTCTATAAGAAATCAGAGCGAATAGGCAATTACAATTTAACCAATCAAACTTCACTCCATAATCAAAAACCACATATCGTAATATAATATCTTTATATTACATAAAGATATAACTCAAAACCTAGTATTAAAAACTAGTATTTTAACTTGAAGGTGGTAGATACCAGGAAAGCTCATTTTAAGGGGGATAAACATAAGAATTAAATTAGGGATAATGATAAGATTCTGAAAAGTAAGAAAAGAAAAGGGGGTGGATTACTTCTGGGTGAAACGGCCAGCGTGTAATTGACGTACCCCTCCAGAGACCAGGAATACTCGTACTGGTAGACGATGCGAGGCAGGAAATCCGACGTGAATGCAATCAAGAATGCCTGGAATTTACCAATCAATGTCTGTCAATTCCACAATGAAATTCACGTCTACTGTATTCAAACTCCTTAAATCGTAAAACGCCATTCCGAAACGGTGTTGAATAAAAAAGAACTCTAGTTACATTGATTCTAGTGGCGTATACAGCGGAACCTTCATATTGTAATTAGTATAAACTTTAGTGGAATTAATACTTTCATAAGATAAAACGCTTCAACGACAGTTTTCCTTGTAATTAAACTTTAGTTAAAAAAGGTCAAACGAGGTCAAACCCACCTACCTACTATTTATCCATCTATCTGTCTATATGTAGATATCGATCTATACTAGCGATACCCGTCTATTTATCTACCTGTCTATCTATCTATCTATCTATCTATCTATCTATCTATCTATCTATCTATCTATCTATCTATCTATCTATCTATTTATCTATCTATCTATCTATCTATCTATCTATCTATCTATCTATCTATCTATCTATCTATCTATCTATCTATCTGTCTGTCTCTCTATCTATTTATCTATCTATCTATCTATCTATCTATCTATTTATCTATCAGTCTGTCTCTCTATCTATTTATATACATATCTGTCTAACTATCTATCTATCTATCTATCTATCTACGTATCTGTCATCTCTCTTTTTATCTCTCTTTTTATCTATCTATCTCTCTATCTTACGTCTACTTATCAAGCACGTAAAATGAATAAAGCTTGAGAATACGCATTATACCTTACAAGCTACGTTACACTTAATGGGTTTTTAATCAGTTTGGACGGCATGTACAACAATTTACGTTGCTGATGACTGCTAGATGGGCCAGGACATCGAGAATAGCAAACCATATGCCGATATCTTTGGCCCTCTCGGCCACAGGTCGTCGGTTATCGCAGACGAATTTCTTGGCGTCCAGTCGGATCTCGACAATGTTGTTGAGCAGCGCGAAGAGTGGCGCCAGGGGAAATGCCGCAACGAAGATCGTTATGAACCCAAACTGCATCACTAGAGGATTGCAATTAGTTCTGTTAATTAATATCTCTTTTAATCAGCAAGTCGTTAATTAAAACTGCTAATAGGATATCGCTGAATCATAAAATCTTAGTGAATCATTTCGCTAATTATTAATCAACTTTCATCACTTGTATATCAATTGCAGTAGTACATCTCGTATAAGCTTTTAATTATTTCTCTTTTAATTAGATACTCTTAATATTGAAATGAGCCAATTGGTTAAACATTTCGAAATTAAAAAATGTCGAATGGATTTAATTTGCTTAATTAATATAATTATAAATTTCACAGTTTGTAAATTTATATCTAGCAAGCAAGCTTAATTATCAGATGAACTTAAAACGTGGTTAATTAGTTAATTAAATAATACCCATTTCCAGGTATTCTTCAAACAATCCGGCGTTCTCCACCAGCTGGTAGTCTTCCTCCCATCTTTTGGTCCCGCTTTGAGAGAAGTTCACCTTTTCAAACCAATCCGTTTGAAAAATCTTAATCTAATTTTGATCAACTGTAACAACAAACCCACCTTTCTCTTTCTCCACCAAGCCTGCAGCTTGGGCCAAATAATCTCCTGGGCGTTGTTGATCATCTGCTTGCCAATCATGATGATCGCCAGCTGCTGGGCCAGTTCCACCAGGCACCCACCGGCGTTGCACTATTCAAATGATTCGTAATACAAATTTAGCATTTTGAATTACCTGTTATATTATTGTTAATATTGTAAATATGACTGGTATCATTAGTATTATTAATACAGCGTTTAGGATACGATATAGCGTTTAAAGACTATTTTAAGTACATCATTAAGGTATATGGCTATTAAAATAATTACGTCTTCATTACGGAGCCCCAGGATGTAATTATAACTGCCGGGAAAGCCGAGGAAACGTCCTTTGAAGAAGGCGATGTAAAAGATGGACGCGTACAGGTTGACAAACTGGAAGGCGAACACTTTGAACGTCAGGTTGTCATCGAATTCCGACTGCGTCCTGTGCATCTCTGTTGACGAGAAAAATATAAAAAAATAAATAATTTTATTAAAAACAAATTTAAAAATTAAATTAAAAATAAATTTACAAAATAAAATTAAAACACGAAATCGCAAAATCTCAATTTCTTAAATTTTATATTATCAATAATTCAATAGATGTCTGAATAATTTAACGTCAACAATGGAATCTAAATATAATTAGATACTTGATTCTCAAGTCAACATTTAATTCAGTATCTTTTAATGCAGTACTTAATGATTATGTTATCATAATACTGTATTTAGTATCTAATTCAAACCAATTACGCAGTTATTTCAAATCATTTCAAATGAACAGCTATAAAGAAAATATTCCTATAAATTCAAAATCAAGTTAAGGTAATAAAGTCATAAGTATAGCCGTGTTCGGTATACATCCAAATTCTTGTTACCCCAGGTGGTGATTTTATGGGCGATTTTCTCGTACACACGTCCCAGCGCCATAATGAGGATCAAGTTAACGACGGCCCCGGAGAGATTAGCGATGACCTGGGCCTGCGAACGGAACATCTCGTTTTGGAAGAGTGGGATCGAGACGACAATCCGGTAGATAATCACAGCCACAATAAAGACAATGACCAGGCTGACCTGAAATTCGCATAATTTAATAGTAATTATATTAATATATGTGATATATGTAAAAAAAAGTTAAATATATGTAAATAAGCATTAATATCGGCTTAAATATAATTATGTACAAGTACCAGCAGTGTAAAGTTCATAGAGAATAATACCATGAGAAAAACGAAGCAAGTTCCCGCGATGATCCTCCTCTGTCGGATGGAATGCGGGAAAGCGGGTTCCGGAATTCCGGTCACCGGATTTTTCTCAATGGAAGGAGCTTTCAGCGCGAATTCCGGGCGAGGTCGTAGCTCCTCGTGCTCAAAGTCCAAACTGTCCCAGCGATGAGCTAAACTGACGCTGTACCTTTTCCAGTACTCCAAGAAAGTCACAGCTGTTGATTTAATAACACTTAAATTTAATCGATTTATACTGATGACAATACATTTATAGTTAAAGTGACAACTACACATCATTCATATTGTTTACGAATTAGTTGTTGTTACTATGGTTACAAGTATGTCGCAAAAGTTGATTGCTTACTGCTCCTACACTTTCAAAGATATAGCAATCCAAAAAATAGCCAAGGTAGTCCTAATAGCACTTAATATACACGTCAAGTTTCGTCGAAATCTCTTTGTTAGTTTTGCCAAAATAAAATCCTAAAAGTTAGAGATTATAACAATTATCCACCATTCATGACTGTACCCCAAAAGGAGACAAATATCGCAAAGGCAACTGTTCCCGGATGGTCGAAAAGGTAGGCGAGTTTCGAGTAAGCGCAGATGTCGCTCAAGTCCCAGTACGTGCAGCCCAGGTTCTCGTCACACAGCGGGCACATGAGGAACTTTCCTTTGCTCTTGCAGACGTTATCGGAGACGGGGTCTCCTTCGACGGTGACGAGTCCGTACGCAAACACGAGAACCCCGACAACCGAAACGGGAATCAACCAGCCAGTGTAGAAACCGAGCCAGGCAAAGTAGATTGCGATTTTCTCACCAAAGTACTCGCGAATAGAGTTGAGCGGCTGGTATTTGCACCACTTGGACCAGCTAGCCCAGTGCTGATGGAGAATCTGCCGCGGGTTGAGCTTTGCCACGTCTTCGCCAGAAGCTTTGCAAGACCCCTTAAAACAAGAAAGTTAACATTTGTAACAATTTCAAAGGTTAAAATGTTATCGTTACCTCGTGAAGCGGGTACGCGGCCCGAAAGACACCTTCATTCAGTAAACGTCCAATCCCAACTTCACCTTTAGCTCGCTCACCGAATACCGTGACGGAGAGAATCTCGTGAACAATGGCACTCCGCGTCGCAGACGAGAAGTAGCCTTCCCGATCTTGGTTACCAATTAAACTGCATAAACATACAATCTGTTTATAAAAATGAAATTGCAAGTCAAGAATAGCCAATTGGACAAAACCTCTCGACTTTTGACTTGCGGAACTGGCACGTCGCGTAGAGTTTCGGCTCCAGGGGCACGTCTTCTTTGAAAACATTCTTGACGTGAAGTCTCTGCAGCAGACGCTCAGACCAGTTGCACTCTTTGAACTTTTCTTGGCACTGCACGACAGAACACGGGCTAAACCATCAATTTCAGGAACACATAATTAAAACGGCTAGCTTATACTTTAATTGGTGCGCGACAAGCCAACTCTTCAGCATAATGACACAAGACGTTCCAGGGAGCGTGAACTTTGACGAATCGTAGAGTTCGCCGACCTTCCGCGACTTCCTAATTCAAAATATACAACTGACCGTTACCATCAGAACATGATTTTTTGCTGCTTAGCTATCTTAAAAACCTCTTCGATATCCAGCCCATGGAGGATTAGGTTATCCAGAAATGCTCTTCGAACTTCGGTTTTCCTCTGCTGTTTCACGACCCCGCTGGCACTCGTGGGAATGTTTGTTTGGGAGCAGCAGCGCCATCTAGTGGCGGGAACATGAACTCAATACGCATACGCTCTAAACAGTTTCCTTAACACGAGATTTCTTTAACTTACAACATGTCCTCGTTAATAAAAGTTGGGTTATCGAAGCTGAAGTTATTTCCGCTGGTCGGATCCTCGTAAACGAGCACGTAGTCGACTTTACGACGCCCATCGCGGAAATGAACGCTGTTATCGCTCGGTGCAGCAGCGTCGCACTTTAACCAAATACCAAATAGAAATGACTTTTTTTTCATTAGCACGCCATTTTAACACACACATGTTAATTTGAGTTATTCGGATGTTTAAATAGGTAGATCAAGAGACAGAAACATAGAAAGAGACAGCGAAAGAGAGATAGAGATAAATACAACCGTAGATAGGTAGTTGACTGAATAAGTATAGTAGATAGGTATGTAGGGAGGACGGTAGCTAGGTAGATAAGTAGACAGATAGATAGATAGATAGGTAGATAGATAGATAGATAGATAGATAGATAGATAGATAGATAGATATATAGATAGATAGATAGATAGATAAATAGCTAGGTAGATAGATAGGTAGATATAGACAGACGGATAGATACGTAGTTAGAAAGGTTGACAGACAGACAGACAGATAGACACATAGATGGACAGATAGGCGGATAGATAGGTAGTTGGCTAGATGGAGAGATAGATAGACAGATAGATGGATAGATAGATAGGTAGTTGGCTAGATGGAGAGATAGATAGACGGATAGATGGATAGATAGATAGGTAGTTGGCTAGATGGAGAGATAGATAGACGGATAGATGGATAGATAGATAGGTAGGCAGACAGACAGACAGACAGACAGACAGACAGACAGATAGATAGGTAGATAGATAGATAGATAGGTAAATAGATATATAGACGGATAGATGGGTAGATAGATAGATGGATAGACAGACAGACAGACAGATAGATAGATAGATAGATAGACAGATAGATAGATAGACGGATAGATGGACAGACGGATAGATTGATAGATAGATAGACGGATAGATAGATAGATAGATAGATAGATAGATAGATAGATAGATAGATAGATAGATAGTTAGGTAAATAGATAGATAGGTAAGTAGATACATAGACGGATAGATTGAGATAGATAGATAGGTAGATCGACCGGTACTAGGTATGTATGAAGGTACTAAGGTAGACAGGGGTTGATAGATCGAATAAATTACCTCGTTGATGTTTATTTTCAAATCACGCCCATTCTCCTCCAAACAAACAGCAGGGGTCTTAGTCGTGGTCCCATAATTCGAAGGTGTTGCTTTCGGCCCACTCGTTAAATCAGCGTTCAATTCAACATTCTCATTGTTTTTCCGGATTTTTTGGCTACTCCTGCGTCCCAGTTGCTATTGTTCAACGTTCAATTCAAAACCAACCTTGTGTATACTCAAATTTTGGCGCTATTTTTAAAAAATTCTTCATCTTTTTTTTTAAGGAGAACTGGTTTGACTGCTTTTTATCCGTTTACAACCGTTCAGTTTCAATTCACTGACCCAATTCTTAAATTTATTTTTATAAACTTATAACATGAATCAAAAAAAAATGACTGAAATAATTTACCGCTGCTGGACGTCGTCGCTTGATAAACTTCCAGCGCATCTTAATTCTTAAAACGTCAACTCAAATGTTGAATGAACGCACTAATCAATGTATCAAGTGTTAACACGTTTCCGCTGTAAGAGTTCGGCAAATACTGAAGGGCTTTTACAGCGGACTTCTGGCTTATACGTTTCGCTTACCGACCAATTACAATACAAGAACGGCGGCCTTGAATGCTATTCCCAGTGGAACAGCACAGCAAGTTCAGTTACAATGACTGCGGGTCCCGCATCAGAATCCCAATTTTAATATTTTAAAAAATATTGAATTATAACTGTGTCACCTATTAAACGTTATTGGATTGCAGCTCTCCATCAATTCAGTTTTCAGTTTCCAGTTTGACTCTTAAATTTTTTTTAAGAATCGATTTTGGAAACTGTTCTTCCAGCAGGAAGTTGACTCGAAGAAACCGCCAAAACCGAGAAAAACCGCAACATTTTCAGGAAGTTGACAGATTTCACAGACTGTTGATTCAACTGAAAGTCTAACTGATAATTTAAGCACAGGGCGGTAGAATTCAGTCACGATTACAGATTCAAGTTAACTGAAATTAAGTTAATTTTTATAGTAGGATATCAACTGTTGACATGTATATAATAATTAGGTTAATTATCGACCAAATTAAGTATAATTGATATTTGTATTTAAAAAAACGCGGTAAAATTCAGTAACGGACCAACATTTACAATTAATTAAAACTAAAAAAGGTGACAACACAGATTAAATGTATTTCCATTGTTTCTCACTTGCTACTCTGACACTGACAATACAAATAAGGCACTTGAACGATTTCAGTAAACAGCGCACATTCTCCCTCTGTCTTGACATTTATTCTTCTAACTGATAATTAACTTAGTCACCTTTTTACTTTTCTTATTAAAATTTACAGGGAAAAAAAATACATTAAAAAATAAGAGGCAAATGGAATGATTGTTTTCCAGCAATTCAAAGTTGAGCAAAAAAAATTAAATCAACTAAAATGTAAATAAAACTCTAGTTTTCTCTTACTTATCGACTTAAGTCCCAGTTTTGTTATCTTTAATTTATAGCTGATCGATTTCCGTCTAACGTCCATTCTGCCTCCCGTTCAGCACGGCTGTACTGGAAGTCTGGAACGGGAATCTTATTCCTTTTTGGATGCGTCGTATTTCTGGAACTTCCACTTGACGCGCGGGTTGTCTGGTGAGCACGGTTCCACGGTGATTTTCTTCTTGTCCTCGCTGATGGCTAGGCAGTTCTTGCTACTTCCGTGGCGCAGGTAATTGGTCTACGGAAGTGAAATAAACAAAGAAATTTGATACAAATTGTATTATTATTATATTATAATATATGTATATTATTTGTCAATAGGTTTAGGTCGTTTTTAGAAACTCAATTTATAATATTAATTAATTTTACACAAATTAAAGTACACAACTATTGTAATGGCTATCCCACCGCACGTTATCGAATTCGTCTTTAAATAAAAATTAACTTTAATTAGCATCAAACAAGGTAATGGAACGAACTAGTGGATAATGACGTAACATGATATAAGATTAGATTATGATATATGCATTATAAAATATAATTATATAAATAGGTATGCAGAATGACAAGTAATTATACATAAGAAAGTTTAACTTAAATTAATGACATGTTTATCTCAAATGGAACTTGAGTGTAGCTTACATCGGGATCGTAATCCCAGAACTGATTTCCTTTGGATCCGTGGCACGGATAGAGGATCACGTCGGCCCCGGCATAATCCAGGCACGCCTCGTCCCTGCGGATCTCTCCCGTTTTGCTGTACAGCCAAAACTACAGCCGAAAAATAGTTAATTCAATTGAATTCTCATTAAATTAAGTGCCAAATTCAAGTTAGTGCAAGTTGGATGAGATTTGAAAGAATAGACGGAAAAGTAAAGGAAAAGAATTCGGAATTTTTATTTAAAAAAACGGAGAAGTGGTTATAATAACTTAGTACCCAATTTTAATTTACCTGTTTTTAAATTCTAATTAACTTTGATTACATTTCAATGTTACTTATTTAGTTAGACCTTTATTTTCCTATTTCTGTTAATTAAACACTCGAATGACTGTAAGGTAATTTCAGACTAGTGATGTCAAGCGACTCGACTCGAGTCGAGTCGACTTTCAGTCGACTATCTAGTCGGCTCGACTCGGTCTTTTTCGTTAATCGACCCGAATCGACCCGTGATTTTGTAAATCGACTAGCTCGACTTGAGATTTGACTCGACTTATCGACTCAAGTCGGCCTAATTGACTCGACTCAACTTGAAGACCAAGTCGAGTCGAGTCGAGTCGTTGACATCACTATTTCAGACCGTCATCCATAAAAACACAACAAGAAAATATCCTTTTAATTACAGTTATGTGATATAATAACTTATTAATTATTAATTCAAATATATTAAATTTTATTATTTCCACTGTGGTTTTTCTATCAGGGGAGGATTTGGGCAGGAGAATTTACCTGATTTCCGCCTTGCAAATGGCAAGGCCACAGACCGACTGCCTTGTGCATTTCTTTAGGCCCGGCAGGTGAATCGACGCACTGGTTTGACCATGGGTTACGAATCTAAGCCGCAAGTTATCCAGTTTTAAATCAAGCTGACTAGAAACATACCACATGCATTTCCGGAACTAATAATTTTCATCAAGTGAAAACCCAACGCACCCGTCCCAACACCGAATTCCCTTTTGAAAGTTAATTAACCTTAAATTTTCTAATTACAGTTAAATTTACTACTTCTAATTTGAAATGATGACGAGTTTAATTCATTAAAAAATTACGTACCTGTGATTATTTGCAGGAGGATTACAGACGCCGGAATAATCTGACTGAGGGTTTGGAATAAATGGTACGATGAAAGGACAGCACAAGAAAGAACGATATCGACAGATGATGGAAATCGTTGACGCGTTGCACAGTGCTGGTAATCGACCCTTTTCAATCTTGAAAGATTCAGTGCAGAATTATAATTAATTAGTTTCTAATTAGTGCGAGAATGTCGGGTCGAATTAGTTGTGTGGAGTCAATTAGGTAGACAAGAGTCGACTTGCAAAATCATGAGTTGAGGTCAATTTAACGCAAAAGACCGAGTCGAGTCAACTCAAAAGTCGAGTTGACACTCCAAGTGAGTCTAAAGTTCGTTTTTGGCCAATTTGTCGACTGTTGTTGCAAGTTAGCCCAATGACTCTTAACCGCCTCACGATTCTTGGATTCCTCAAGATGACTCACGAGACACGTGAAGTTAACCCGTATTAACTAAATGACGTGTTCAAGATTCAATCATGACTACTGACTAACTCGAGAAAAACGATTAGCTGATTCATTCATTCATTCAATAACTCCCTAGCGGCTTATGACAAAACTTTCAAGTTGACTCAATCAAATAAATTTTTACTTAATTGAAAGATAGATAGATAGATGGATAGATGGACGGATGGATAGATAGGTAGGCAGAAAGAAAGATAGATGGATAGATGGATGGATGGATAGATAGATAGATGGATAGATGGAAGGATGGATGGATGGATGGATAGATAGACAGAAAGATAGATGGATGGACAAATGGATGGATAGATGGATTGATAGATGGATGGATAGATGGATGGATAGATGGATGGATGGATGTATGGATCGACGGATGGATCAATCGATCGATAGACAGAAAGATAGATAGATCGATGGATGGATGGATAGATAGATGAATGGATGGATAGATGGATGGATAGATATATTGATAGATAGTTTGATAGATAGATAGATAGAGCACTTAAACGTTTCACGACTCAATGATTCTTGCATGACTCAAACAACTCACGCCCGGTATAAAATGTAAAACTCCAGCTAATTCAGTAACTTAGACAAGACTCTTGGTAATCATTCTTGATTTAACTTTGAAAAAAAACGTATCGATATCTTAATATCGCGGTTAACTAATTACACTCATTCAATATCAAAACTAACCTAACTATATGCAGTTAATTAAATCGGAATCAAACTTTAACGAAACCGAGTGACTATTTCACAGAGACCCATTCTTCACTCAAACTGACTCGTCTGATTTAGCACTTGCCGTAAACGATTTCCGTCCATTCGATAGACAAGAGGCACTGGGGGCAAGTGCAGACGGTAAAGGTGAGCGATGCACACACGACACAATCTTTACCTGGTTACCGGACTGTCCATGACACGGCCAGACACCGACCGGTTTGTGCAGATTGGCTTTCCTGGCGGCACCGTCCAAGCACATGGCCGGAGAAAAGCCCAAATTTCGTACCTAAAGGTTTATCACAACAATTCGCCCGAGAGGCGATCAAATTATAAAAACTTAAAACACAGTAAGGGGCGGGCATTTCACAAACTCCGCCTTCTCAACTTAAATTTCCCTCAAAACCTTACATTTCAACTTATTTTGATTGTGGTTTCTTAAATTGAGTAAGTACATCAATTTAATTGTGATTGGCCCCATTACTGTGTTTTTTTTCTGTTTCAATTAAGCTTCAATTATCTTAATTTATCAAGTCGTAAATGATGTAGCCACGCCCACTAATTCAATATGAGCCCCGCCCCTCCCCCCTCCCCTTTCTTCGTTTGAACCCCGAGGTGGACGTCAATATTACCTCTCCCGACCCGACAGCCTCGCCTGGAATAAACAGCTCCGGGAAAACATTGTCCAGGTACCATTTGAACGACTTGCAGCCCAGGTCCTGACGTAGCTGCTTACGACCACTGACATCACCGTAGGCGCCCTAATTAATCAGTTTTTATAAAAACCATCATTTCGTCATTACTTAATTAGATTTCGTTGATTTTAATTATTCCATTTTTTTCCACAGAAAGTTAAAATAATATATAATACATGTTAATTGAAATTACCATATATTACTATTGACGTTTACAGATGAAGATCATATTTAATGTGTATTATATTTTATATTATAAGACTATTATATACAGTTATTTTATGTCCATATATAGTATATTATTGTAATTACTATGATGATACTATATAAGTAGGTTTACTTTATCATTGCCGATGCGCTGGTAGTAATACTCGGCGTACTCGTCGAGCCAGACCTCGGCCAGGCGGACGTTGTTGCGCTTGAGGACGTTGACTCCGCTGCGCCACTTGTACGGCGACCGCTTGCGGAAGATGTGGCCCACGTGGGAGCAAGGAACGATCTCCAGCGTACCACCGCACATCCAAGTCTGTAAATTTTCATCTTAACCTTCAAAACTTCTCTTCAACTTTACATCAATAACCGTTAGATTAACTTAAAAGTTGTCATTTTGATTAATGCGCTTAACTTATCTTCAATGATAATAAGCACTCCGCTTGAAATAACTGAAAATAACCGAAGAAATGATTCCGATTAATCGTCTATATTAAACTTAACCCTAGGATAATAGTTTGATTGATTTGTTTTGTGAAATCACCTTGAAGGACAGCTCGAGGTTCTCTCCTCCCCAGATGTCGAAGCCGTCGTCGTAGGTGCCCAGCTTCTCGAAGAAGGCTCTGTCTATGGCGAAGAGTCCTCCAGCCATGGTCGGGCTGTAGACAGGGTCCGAGGCATGAGGTCTGCGCTTCTTCTCGTGCTCGGGAACCGCGTGCCAATTGAACTATAGATAATAAACATCTCGATATTAAACTTTAGTGTACCTAATTATAACTTACAAGGCAAGGGGAGCAAAGGTTAATGAGGCAGCGCGGGGGCCAAGTGTGTTTATTCAGTCAATGTTTTCAACTGAAGATGTAATTAGTTAATTGACTGATTTAATTGAATCGTACGAATAGTATAGGGTGCTGGAACGAGTGTCCTGGAGAAAAAGTTGAAGGAAAGAAGCCAGTATACCTGAAGGTTCCAGTCAAACCCACCGACGGCCATTCCAGGGCCATAGTGATACTGGAAAGTGCTGTCGTCGATCACATCGATGACTGGAGTGACGACAGTTGTCGAGTTACGGGCTATCCTATCAAGCATAGGTTCCAACCACCCTGAGTTGTTTAGAAGGCGATACCCGAAAGAAAGTAAGAGGTTAGAATACGAGGCTGCTTCATCGAATCTCCAATATGAGTAACGATTCTGCGACAAAACTAATAATCGATACTGAACTATCGATTATTAAGCAATCGTTTAAATTAGCGACTATACATCAGACATTGACTAAACCGATCCGATTCTCAGACAATTCGGTCTTATTGCCAGTAATCGATACTAACTTAACCTATCGATTATTAAGCAAACTTCCCTTCACACGTGTTACCGTTGGATAAATAAAGACCAGCCGTTATGATACCGATACCGTTCCAACTACCAGTAATTTACCTACTAAACAAGGCAAACTTTCAATCATATCGATATCGTATAATATATCGATTATTAAGCGACGCCTCTGGTAAACCGATACATCAGTGTTACAATAACTAATCCCTTCGCCAAGAAGAATGTACCCAGTTGAAGCAAGAGGTAAGAAGCCAACACGAGGGGGAAAAAAGCCAGGCGGAATGAATGCGGATGGGTTTTAAGCAGGTGTTCAGTTGGCGTGCGGTGGGGGTACGTGAAAACCTACCTGTAAGCCCCAATCGAAACCGCCCACTTGCAAGGACTTGGTGTCGATGTGGTACTTCAAGTTCTCGTCGTCGACAACATCGATAACAGGGCAGACGACCGTCGTCGAATTGCGGGCTATCCGGTCCAGTAACGGTTCCAACCAGCCTAACCAGTCTTTGTTTACTTCTCTACCCACTTATCTCATTCTGAATTTTAGCATTCGCATTATACATCTGTAAGTGCTCTTAACGCTGATGACATCTTAAAGAGCAGCTTAATATATATAGTTTATATACTTATGTACCTGCTGATTAAGATAACCCGTTTATGATTGTCATACCCATCAGACTGTTGACCCTACCATCTGATATGTTCCCGAGTCAAAAAAAAATTCTCTTTAATGGTCATTTAATTAAAGTTAATCTGTTATTATATATATAATCAAGCCAGTTCAGATAATGCAAGCTTTCAGAAAACGACCCTAAGTTGAGATTCTCGTCACGGCTTACAGTAACTCCGATCTGATAAAAGCAACTTGGCGGTTATCATTCCGGACGGGACGGCCAACTTGCCACGGACAGGACAATGTTTTCACGTTAAACTAATAATAAAACGACGCAAAAACGGGTAACAGACGTAAAACCCATCGACATATCTGAAGCCAACATGTTGGACTTGAAAAAACAAAGGAACAGTTGTGACGACATAAACAAATCGCATGCGACATTCTCTTGGCGTTTCCGAGCTTTCATCGATTACTCTCCCTTTTCCTGATCGACTCGACACGATTTCAAGTTATAAATGTCAACATAACGTTATTATATTTAATCGAATTCCATCCTACCTACTTAATTAAATTACAATATAATTTCTTTAACATAGTAAACAGACTTAATTCAACACCAAGCCAGCTATATATTATATTAGATATTACAACTCCAGAATGGCTGATTTGTACCTTCAGTGCACTCGCAGTGGGAATCGAGGTAGGTAACAACGGGCGCCGTGGCGTGCTTCAATCCCAGCAGACGGGCTCTAATGAGACCCTCGCGTTTCGGCGCCCGCACGATCTTCACCTTCGGATACTGCGACATGTACTGGACCAACTGATCCTTCAGATGATCTGCAAAGAGCAAAAGAACACAATCAAATTGGCTACGGGACTCCTTTTAGTACGGAAACTAGGATCGACTGGGGTAGAATCAACATTAGACATGCAATCCCACTTAGTTCCACTAGAGTTCCACTAAAGCTCTGCTACACTTTCACCAGCTACAGTTCGAATAGGACTCCGTTAAAATTCCAGTGGAATTTGACTACAATCCCATTAATATGCGATCCACTGAAATTCTACTAAAGTTCCACAAGATCCACTGGAATTTCCACCGCTAGGATTCGGTTACAATTCCACTAGATTTCCACTAAATCTAGTAGACTTCTATTGAATCAAGTAAAACTTTACAAAATCCAGTACAATTCCAGTACAATTTGATTAGAATTCCAATAAAACTACGACAGTTTCACTGGAATCCCACTAGGTCCACTAAGTTCCACTATATCCATTACAGGTCTATTGGAGCAACAATTTCACCAAAATCCGATTCTATTCCTTCAAATCTACTAGATCCTATAAGCATAATTTCACCAGAATTCGACAAAATTTCACTAAATCCACTTAATTCCACCAAGTTACACCTAGAATTCACTCCAATTCCACTGAAATCCCAGTATATCCACTGGAACATCACTAGAAATTCCACCACAATCCGACTACAATTCCTCCAAAACCATTAAATCCACTAAGATCCCATAATACCACTGAAATTCGACCAAATTACACTAGGATTCCACTAGAATTCCATTTCACTTAATTCCACTAAGTTCCACTCTTATTCCACTGAAATCCCACTATATCCACCACAGATCCACTGGAACATCACTAGAAATCCCACCACAATCCGTCTACAATTCCTCCAAAACCATTAAACCCACTAGAATTCCACCAGAATTCCACCAAATTCCACTAACTTCCACTAAAAAGCGAATACGAATCAGGTCTCTACAACTCATAACTTCAACTCAAGATTCAAACCACCCAATCACAGTCGGGTGTTTCTAGTATCAAAACAACAAAAAACCGAAACGCACGCGGGACACGGGGCAACTCATTAACGTCCAAGATTGCAATTTCTATCCGCCCGACTGGAGGATTCCATCAGCCCGTCTTTAAGAGACAATGGAAGAAGAGTTGGGGGGAGGGTGTGTGTGTATATATATATATCTACCCATATCGGAGAAGTCATCGACCAGAATGATCTCGTGGAGCAAATGTGACGGCGATCGATCCAAGACCGAGTGAACCGTTCTCAACAGGACCGTCCAGGCCTCGTTATGGAAGCAGATGATAACGGCCGTTGGCGGCAGCTTCTCCATATAACGTCCCGCTTCTTTGCACCTTTGGTTTTCAAGTTCACAATTCAATGTCGTGTGTTTATAAGAGCACAGCTTGCGTAGAGTTATTTAAAATTAATACGATTAATAGTAATTTAATGATGATAGCATAGGTGAATTCAATGAAAATGTCTGATATGAAATGTTTTAAGTCATTCAAGTTAATACGCTTATACCTACTGACAATAGTCTGATGTTAATACAGTATACGGCATGGGTTAATTATACGCGCATGTCTAATATCACATTACAATAAATTGTAAAACGGTTAACATTTAGCAGGTAATCGAGCAACAATAATATATTATAATAAATTCAATAAAAACTAGCTTAGTGGTAGAACGAACCGAGAATATACTTAATAATTATAATATTATGCAAATTATATAATAGCCGGATGAATAATAACACATAAATAGTAATAGTTCAATAATATAACAATAAAGATTAATTATATAAAAACGTGTAGTAATATACGTTTATTGCGTATTCTGGTCTTATATTTAATTAGATGTCAATATTAACTGTAAATGACCACGATATATACATTTATAAAAGTACAATCGCCATAGTGACGATATAATTTTTAATTACAACTGCAATATTTCCGTACTTGTCATCGCGCACGTCGGGCAATGTCCGATGTATACTAATCATATCGCTGACGTATTGATTAAACGCATTCTTTTGCCATCCTTCGTCGACTAATCGCTTCTGCTCGCCTGTCAGCTCCTTGGGAAGGGTCACAGCTTTACCCATCTCCCCGGGGCCCTCGGGATCCCGGGGCGGCAGCAGCACTCCTTGCTGTTGGTCCGATTCTCCTTGCCCTGCAAATATCCCATTTTTAATTAACCGCGTTAAATTAACTTGATATTAAAGTTACTCGTTTTGAATTGACTTATTACTATTAGTACCTTTCCAGTTGACCTCGTTAACTATCCTAATACTCAAAATCTATTCGCAGGATCCGTATTAAACTTTATAGTAGTTAACTCTTGTAAACTGATATTTATCTCGACATTGTTTTTTGTTGGAAAAAGCGAGGGAAGCGACCAACTTTAATCCTCTTCTGATTGGTCTTGCGAGAGCTGCACGAACGTTAAAGGCACAAACGACTGTCCAGTCTAAATAACGACATCGGCGCGCACTGGATTCTTCGACTTTTAATTGGCGCATCTTTTATTATTGACGATACTATTATCTTGGACTGTTAAGCTCACTGACTGAATCTACTGTTGAAATCAGCATCAGTAAAACACAGACTGTCCACGATCACTTATTGATCAATATTTTTTTACACAATAATATTTAAATTTGTGACTGAATAATATTACCTAAAAGTGCTATTTTGTATTCAATTGTAATCAACAATATCATGACAATTGAACGTTAAATCCAGATAGTTACCATTAAGCCATGAACCATATCAATAATATATTTACTTACAATATTATAATAAAATTTAGAAATAATAAAATGAGATGATACCGTTATTCGGACCACTGCTGCTGGTTTTTTCTTTCCTCGGTTGATTGTTCCTCAGCGGCGGTCCTTTGGTGGCAGAACTCTCATAGACGATCTGCTTCTGATCGGCTTCCACGTAGACAATCTGATTGTCCTGGCCGTCCAGCGAGTGATTGGCATCGACTGCAGATGGGGAGCTGTTCATGTAGAGGACGACACAGAGCCACGTCAGCGGGGTAAACAGCAGCAGCTTGACCAGGAAGCTGCGATTCCGTCGTAGAGATACCATTTTTTACGTTTATGTTCTGATTTTTTTTTCACCGGGCAAATTGACCTAATCTGAAAATATAGAAGAAAAATCGATTCGTGTTAATAATGCAAGTAAGTGTTTGTAAATCAAAGTAATCACTAAATTCAGTTGAGCTGGATAGGTGGATAGATGACGGACTGTTGGGCGGATGAATGGATGAATGGATAGATGTATGTGGTGGATAGATAGGTGGATAGATAGGAGAGAGATAAACAGATGCCACAGAAAGACAGGCAGATGGGTGAACAGGGAAAAAAAGATAGATAGGAAGATAGTTAAATAGATAGATAGAAACATGGAATTAGGTGACAGATAGATACAGGCACCAAAGTAGGTAGCAAAGACCTAATAGACATCTGATACTAATAAAGAGTATAGATAGATAGATAGTAGATATAAAAAGATGGAATGGATAGATTGGATAGACAGATAGACAGATGGATCGAATGCTAGATAGAGAGATACATAAATAGACAGATTGTTATATATAGATAGATTGATAGATATAGATACATAGATAGGTGGATAGATAAATAAATAGATAGGTAGGTAGTTTCTCTTTTATTTTATTACTTTTCATGATAATTATTCCCCCCCCCCTA
>JAIQCU010000353.1:0-60216 GCA_022114935.1 Leptestheria dahalacensis | reverse complement strand
TCCATCCATCCATCCATCCATCCATCTATCCATCCATCCACCTATGTACCTATAGCTGCCTTTCCCTATACCTATCCCAATATCAGTCTGACTATCTATCCGTCCATCGGACTATGTCTATCTGTATACCTACCCATCCATATGAATATCCGTCTATCTATATGCGTACCTATGTATCTATCTATCCGTATTACCTTAAGTGAATTTGTATTAAAATTATAATCAAATGATTAAGAATTTCACTAAAATTCGTTCGTTAATTTCATGACAATTCCTTACCAACTTTTTAATTGGAGTATGTTTTAGAATAGATATATAATTAGCTATCTACGTTACCTTTTTTTAAATCGATACTTTGTATAAATAAAAGGAGTGTCCTTGCAGCCAGCCATCAATGACAGCAGTCTCACGTCATTCCACAGCGGTTTCCAATAGTTTCGCTTCTTTACCACTGACACCGGGCGTGGCTCGATTATGCAGTAGTTTGACGGACATCTTGGAAACTAACGGACCTGTCAGTGGCGATAATTCTTCCCTGGAAATCGATTCGTCCATTGGGAACAGTGGCTATCGATATACCGCGTCCCTGGAACCGATCATGATGCCGACGACAGCGCTGGAGGCCCGATTGAAGCGAGTTCGATTAATTAGACATCGATAAGCACCGTATGAACACACATTCCTTGCTGGCTTTATCGTCAATCTCTTAACTTCTGTATTTTTTAAAATAATGTAATTATCTTCAATTCTAATATATTTCTACCCGCTTACGTCACGTAAAACCTTCCAAACGTAACCGCGTATTTTTGTACCCGATTGTATAAAAAGTGATTTTCTTTTCCACCTGTGTGTTGTGCTTGTAATTGCTTCCTTGTTACATTTACTATCTACATATGTCTCATCATTACATGTCAGTTTAATTAGGTGTGTTTCAGTAGGATGAACTTAATTTTTGCAGTAATCTTATCACTAAGCTAAGATAATATGACGTCCAGGGATTAGACGTTATTCTATTTCTAATTAACTGTTAATAAAACGTAGAGAAAACCAACAAGATTGATATTCTTATAATGCGTCATTATAAAAAAAAACTATAAAATTAACACCAAGTTACAAAATAGTTCGCGCAGCGGGCGCTAGGTGGCGCTGTATAACCGTATTTCTTTTAAAAACAACCCTGCAGCTGTTAAATCCCCCCAGATACTCGTCATCTTCATTGTTTACTTCGCATCAATGAAGGAGACCATGTGTCGCCCATCAATACATCGTTCATAAAAAGTCGGTCCTTTGAGAGATTCAACCCTGTTTGTGCTTATTGGACCGGAATATAGTAAGTAGTGGCTGCTGGTACGGCACAACTTCGACTGAAATGGCGCTATGAGCAGGGAAGAAACCACTAATCAGTCAAGTGAAGGACCCAAAATCATCGAGAGGGTGTGCCAAGCAGTCAAAGAAGTAAATACTTAGTTACGAATTAAAAAGAAATTATGTAATGAAATTCTTATCAAAACTATTTAAGGTCCATCTGTGTATATCGACACCTGGAGGCAGCAAACATTACGAGTCGTGCGTGGCTGCCCGCCTAATTTACTGGCTCGACTGCGTCTTTTTCTACGGCCTGAGGAAGCAGCTCAAAGGCTACTGGCCGGTCGTCTCGAAAACTGCGTGCAAGTCTACCCTCGAAAGCTTGTCGCGGCTCGAGTATGTAACAACGCCCAGTGGAAAAGGTATTGCGACCTGTTTAATACAAGCCGTGTTGGTTAGTGTTAAAACGTTCACGAGTCTTGTGTCGTCTGCTTTCTTCGGCGGCTTTTAACTAACCCAGGAAGAGCATGGCTGCTGCTTTCATTGAACGAGGGCATCCTGGAGGCTTTGTTGGCCACTCTGGAGGTGCAGACGGAACTCTTGGCAAAGTACTATCATCCCCACGCTTTGCTTCGGGATTCCGCAACCTTTCAAATACTAATCACTCTGGTGTCGGGACTCGAGCATGTCGGTTTTGACTTTCCTGTCGTAAGACCTTTAGACCTACTTCTCTAACTTCTAAAAACTCGTGTTTCCTTACCATGGTACAAAGGGTTCAGTTTTAAATCATGATCATTCAACATAAAGTGGATTCCCTATTTCAGCACAAAAATTTTGCATAATTGTCTTAATAGGATGTACCATATCTGAACACCGGAATCCTCGACTCAACGTTCGCCAAATACGTGACCGAGTTTGAACCCGTAGACGCGCCACTGAACCACATAGTTATCGAGGAGAGCCCCGCTGCTTCGTTACCGTCCCCGAAGAGAGCGAACCTCAACTCGGTGTCGGCCGAGTCACCGAATCCCATCATGAACAGCCCAATGGTGAAAAGACGCAGCCACCTCAGGAGCTCGGCTATCGGCAGCAGCAATTCACTGGCAACTCAGAAACGGGTATCCTTCTATAGCAATGACTCGGATATCGTGGAAACGTCCGATTCCTCTGAAGACAAAAACAAGTCCCGAGGTTCGCTCCAGAGGTACAGAAGTGAATGGATCCTTGGGGGTGACGATACCTTAAGCGAAAGGAACGAGCCGAGAAAGAGCAATAACCGGCATCTGCGAAGATTTCAGAGTGAACTGCAGTTAAATAGGTATCACTGCTAACAACCCTTATGAGTCAATGGCTGACAGATGTTTATTGTGATAGGTCGGAGGTCCAGCAACGGGATCCAGTTTACGGCTTAGAACGGGGAGCACCAGAAGGTCAAGAAGATCCCGATCGTTTCAACTCTCTCAGGAACCTCAACTGGTTGAAAAACACGGAAGACCTCGGCAAGAAAACGCAGCAAAAAACTTGGAATAACACCACGCTGACAAAGTATGCTCTGACTTTGCTGAGTTCAATGAAGTCATCCGTTGAAGCACAAAAGCAGTCGCTCGACGAAGAAAGAAAACGGGCACTGTTTCGGCTGGCTCGGGAGAAAGTGTCACGGAATAACTTTTCGTTCCCACTGCCCGCCCAAACTTTGTCGCTCGAGCGTATAGCCACGCTAAATCGAGAGATTGATAGTGAGCTGTCAACATCGAGCTGGGATTCTGCAGAAACCCGACTTTGCCAGGTTATTGTCGACACTTTGGGACTGAGCAACGCTGAAAATTATAAGGTTCGGTGGCAACAATTACCTGATTTTTAACTCAGTTTTCTGATCTGTACATTTCGTGTTTTTTCCCCAAAGCTTTGCAAGGGCTACTTGGACTTGTACAGCGGGAAGCCCCGTCACGTCAACGTTCTGGTCGGGCGCAAGGCGGTGTACATCACATTAGGCACTTCTCATTCGCTTTTCTGGTCGGCCGCCTTGTTTGATATCGTAAACGTCAAGGTAGCTTTCGAGTAGTCGGATATATTGATAGATAGATAGATAGATAAATAGCTAGATAGATAAATAGCTAGATAGATAAATAGCTAGATAGATAGATAGATAGATAGATAGATAGATAGATAGATAGATAGATAGGTGAATAAATAGGTAGATCACTAGGTAAATGGGTAGATAGATAGGTGGATAGATGGATAGATTGATTGATTGAAAGCCAGGTAGATAGATACATAGATGGATGGATAGATAAGTGGATAGATAGGTAGATAGATGGATGGATACACAGACAGATTGTTAGAAAGAGACATTGATAGATAGATAGATGGATAGGTCGATAGATTAAAATAGTTGGATAGATACATGGACATAGACAGCCAGCTAGATAGAACGACAGATAGATAAAATAGATGCATACAGATGGATATATAGGTAGATACATAAATAACTCGTAAAGGTATGTAGACTGATAGGATAGAGTGGTAGACACATAGATGCATTACTAAAGCTCACCACACGAGTTCATCAATTCTGAATCTTTCCAGGTGAAATCGTCGTACACGCAGGTGTGCCTCCATAGCATCGTCAGCTCCGTGACGGTGGATTTTACCGACACGAGCACTGCCAGGCTGTGTGCCAGTTACCTGGACCTTTATCTGAACGCTCTCAGTTCAGCGACAGTAAACGGGTGCGTCGTCTCGGCTGAAACGGCGGCCGAACTTCGTGACCGCTGGAAACCGTGGCTGATGGTCCAAACCAACAATCAGGTATCAGTTAGTTTCCGATTAAGTTATTACAAGTTTATCATAGTTGATATTAAACGTTTGAATTAATTGTAATACTTAGTTGATTATTTGTGGTATCTATGAATTAGTATTAAAGGGGCTTAAGATAATTGAATGTCAATTAAAGTAAATCTGGAACTTAACTTTTTGAAATTGCAGGATGAAGGTATCGATTACCTTGGTGCTGTTTTCTGGGAAGAAGTCGTCCTGACTTCGATCCTGAATGACGACTCGAGTGTCCTGGGACCCTACAAGAGCGGCTACTTAATGTTTGCCTGGAACAAATCGCGCAGCTGGCAGCCTGGTTACTTTGTTATCAAGTACTGCCACCTCGTAATATTACTGAAGAATAGTAACTGTGACTAATTAGATCCGGACAACTACATTCCAGACTATAGATGTTATCGCATAGCTTTATCCAGTTGAGTTTATATTTGATAACAATAAAAATTGAATTGCATTGTTCAACAGAGCTGGAGTCCTGTACCAGTTCAGCACGGTCCAGGAAAAGGTCCCCGTCTTCATGTTGCCTTTGAGCGGAGATCATTGCAAAGGCTACGGTCGCAACTTCCAGTCGTCGAGGCCACACACCATTGAAATTCAGGTGGACAAGCGCAAAAATCTCCTGTTGGCTGCCGCCTCTGAATCGGAGGCGTCCGATTGGCTGTCGACCATATCGTACTCGTCTTCAGTCTGGGACGACAATCGGGATTTCCACGACAGCGGGCAAGTGAACATCGCGCCGTGCGGGGCTTTGATTTCCACTGGTTCGGTGATACTCTTCCGCGAGGAAGGCGGGCTGAAGCGACGTGTCACTTCGTCTTTCACCGAAGGTATCAGCGCTGTCGGGATCTCCAGCGATGTCAACGATCTTTTCTGCACTGTGGTAAAATCAAGGATTGAATCAAATTGGCTAATTTGAGTTATTGTATTAGTTTATTGCATATTTAAATATCAAACAATTATTATCAATTAATGAATTAGATTTTACTAATAACATGTATAAAAAGGTAAATATAATAAATAAGGAAACGTGTAAACTTGGTCCGTATTGATTTGTGATTCCGCTGCAAAGGTTTCACTACGAATTTTGTTTTGCTAGAATTCATATTTGTAATTACGTTTGAAGGAATTCACATGCCGAGAAGCCAGCGAGGGAGAAGGAGACTGGGTCTTTTACTTCGTCACCGCGGACGAGATGGACCTGTTCGTGACGGCGCTGAAATGTCCAACTCAGATCTTGACCGAAGAGACTGCTGCGTCGCTACGTCGGAGAAGTCTGGCGTTTTTCTCATAATCCCCAAATCGCTTTCATTTAAAAAAAAAATAATTTTTATTGTATAATTTTAATTACAGTATTTTATCAAATTATTTTTTTTGAAATGTCAGATAACAAACTGGGGAAAGATGAGCGCATTGATTATGTTTATCATGTCCCTTGTATGCTTTTAATTTCGTCCCAAAAAGAGCTGTGTTCTTTTATGAATCATTACGCAATTATCTCGAATGCCTTTACATCTGCAACGCCAACAATTGTACAGTATTCCTAGGTGCACTTTTGTTTCTAACTGGGTTAGCTTTGTTATGCGGATCTTGGGTGACGTTTGTTTACTGAGAAGAATATGTTGCACAATATACGCGCTTTTTATCGTCGTGCAAATCTTTAAGAATCTTCGGTGTGAATTTAATCTTAAATAGACAAATTCGCCTGTTAATTGAATTAAACGGTATAAATACTAAATATTAGATTAGACATATGATTCTATTAAATGAATTATCTTTGGGCGATGCAATCGCCATCTAGTGACCAGTGAGCGATTCATCTTCAAAATAAATGTCAAATCAGGTCAAATTCTGACGGGCAACTTGTTTTCAAAACAGTAACTTCAACAAAATCTTCGACTTAGCGTAAGGGGAAACATTATCAATTTTTATCATATTTACTTAATATGCCATTAATCTGTTTTCAGTATAGGCTGCAGTTCCTCGGCTGGGGAGTACAGCGTCGCGTTACATGCAGCGATGGATAAAATCGAGATTCCCCATTCTGTCCGTGACGGACTGATTCTTATCGGACAGAACGTTCAGTTGTCTGCAGAGGGTTTCAAACTAATTGCTGAAGGTGTTTTCCAGAACGCGCTAAACATAGAGTGGGCGGAATCAAATATCACGACTGCAGTCCAGGCTCTGCAACGTAAATAACGACCCCAAGTAATAAATACGTTCCTATCACATTTAAACTCTCTATCTTGCTTCTGCAGGTGAAAATTCACTTAAAGCTCTCGATGGGGAAGCATTAGTTAACTACTTCGGGAATCTAGCCACGTTTACCTCCCTCTGCTCCCGACAAAGCTTAAACGAAGAAACAGTCCGAGATTATGTCACAAACTGTGGCTGGAGCTCCGCGTTTGTTGACTCCTATGTGAAACGCTACACGCGGACTGTCTCAAGAATAAGATCGTACCTAGCGTCTATTGGAAATCGAGGTGCCAAGTTAGTGGACGTCAATTGGCAACTAGACCTTCAGCACAAAGTATGAATCATTTACAGTGCCACTGGACACTTTGAATTGCTACTTGTGACGTTTGTTATAGAATGGTCAGCTGGGTGTTACCAATAGCGTGCTTTACCTCGTTGAGTTCCAACTGGAGAAGGATGGCCGACTGGAAGTGCTTCACTTCTCGGCTACCAAACCTGAACTAGAGGACCTGGTCTGCATGTTACGAGACGCGAGTCACTGCATAAGACGTGTTGCGAGTTAAGCCTTTGTGTATTTCTCTTCTTCAGGGTTGGAAAGGTGGACAACAAAAAGGCATTTTCTTCTCATAACAATATTAGTCGTCTTCCCCCCATTCTAGAAGCTCCTTCATTTGTTATGTGTACAATGTACATTCTATATACAATCCTAATGCATTTCTTTATGTGAGATTCTGCAAATACAATCAAGTCTACAAAGCAGAAGATGTATCTTTTAACATGACAGTGAAATGTACAATGTGGCCCGTCTTTTCGCTTGCAGACATCACTGGTCGGTCAGACTTGCTTGACTGATTCTTTGACAGCTTCGGTTTCCGCCGACTCCTTGTTGTTGTTCGTCGCTTTTACGGCTGCCGTTGGATTTTCTTCCATCTTCTTATCTGGTTCTATGGCAACTTCCAGCGTTTCTTCCTTCTCTTCGGTGGCAGGTCGTTCCTTTTCCGTCGGCTGTTCCTGCTCCGTTTTCTTGTCCACCACGTTGATGCTGCTCTCCACGACTGTGCAATTCTTATCTTCTACTTTGGAGCCGTTCTCTGGCGGAAGGACACTGACTGGGGCTCTTATTGGTACCAGGGCGGGCGGGCGTCGGGGAGTCGCGGGCCGGGTCAAACTCTTGTTCAACGACCCTTCCTTCACGGTAACAGTTGGCGGTAGCGAATGGTGATAGCCTCCGCCGGGCGGCTTGAGGGAGTGAGCACCAGGGCTGTGCATCGGTAACGAATGCTGGAAAGTCTGAGTCAGTTGGGGCAGAGTGGGTATCACTCCGCCGAAAGGCTGCAATGCGTTCAGGCTGAATGTTGGTGTCGGGAAGCGAAGTGACATGGTTGAAGCAACCTTGGCAGCTGGTGATGTTGGAGCGGCTACGGTGGAGGACGGCGTTTTTTTTACCTCAGTCAAACCAGTGGAGAAACTGACAGGCGGCAGGAAGGGAAATGGGGAAGCAAGATGGAAGTTGGGCAAGTGCGCTATGTACGGGGCTGACGGTCTCGCACTGAACCACGAAGGGAATCGCAAGGCTGAGTTCTCTGACACGGGCGGGGGTGCTAAGGTGACGCAAGTCGGATTAGCGTTTCCGCTAATAGAAACCGGTATATGACGCAGTTTGATGTTGGCGTCGTCTTTCACTAGCGGAGATGGTGCGGACGACGGTCTTGGGGCGGTCGGGGTCACTGACCGGGAGGAGACGGACTGTGCCGGGGATGAGACTCGAACTGCGACATTGTGCGGGGTTTTTGTTAAATTCACGGCTACTTCCTGGATGGGCGACTCTCTGACGACGCAGTTGTTCTTAGCGGTCGGACTGGTCTGCGCCGAGTTGGGAGGCGTGACGACTTTCTTCAACTCTGCTGCTTTGTTAGCTGCATTCCGGGCTTTAAAGAAGCGGGGGGCTTTGACGGTGGTTGAGGGAGCGGCTGCTGTCGTGGCTACTGTTGACGTGACTGTAGTTGACGTAGTGACCATAGTTGAGTGGCGCGAGGCCAGTTCGGTGACATTTTTCTTCAGTGTCCGAGTTAGATTGGGATTCCACAATTTTGGTGGATGTTTTAAAGTTTTGTACCCAGAAGGAGCCGGAGATTTCTTCAGGTTCACAGAGGGCGGCGGTGATGTTATCCCATTCGTGATGGGCTTCGGTGCGGCATCTTCTCGACATGGGGACTTGTTGTCGGGCTGAGCAGGTTCGCAGGCTAGCATTTCGTTCTGCCGATCGGATGTGTCTGGAACATCGGCACTGGAACGGCCGCAGCTGACCACGGTGGCCATACCGTCCGGTGTGTCAACCTGGTGAACGCTGACAACCCCGCTTTCGCTTATCTCCAGTTGGACTTCTTTTAAAGGCTCCTCCATCTCAACTTTGGCTTTCTTTACTGGAACCTCCTCCATTTCTTTCGTGTCAACCGTGCGGTCACCACACTCTTCATTTTCAGCTGCATCTGTAACGTTTGGCTCGTATATGCAATACCTGGTTAAAGTGGGAATGCAAATTTTCTTAGCACTTGTTTAGTATTAAGAATTACTATTTTATGGAATAGAAATATGGAATAGGTATTTACCTCAGTTTCATCGGTCCCTTCCGTTTCCACTGATAGATATAAGCAAGATCAACTAGAGAATAAGAGTCAGGTAGCGGGGCGTCTTCGTAAAACACGTCCATCGGGTGTCGGGCGTCGAGACCGAACTTGCCGCGGTAGAGTCGTTTCAGAAGACCTATAGTGACGGCGGCAGGACAGCGTAAGAACCTCAGGTTCTTGTCCTCTTGTTCCTGCTTCTCCACGTTCAGACAATTGTATTCTAATAACAGTTCTATTGGCTCGTCTGGCGAGTATATCAAGTGCTCAGCTGCTTTCCCCTCCTCGGTATCATCCAGCAGGGAACTGGAATGCTTGGCGTAGAAATCTTTCCGCAGACGCGTTTCATCTGTTAGAGGGGAAATATAGTATCGTGCAATGGATGCGGCATCCGTATACTTACTTTGATATAAGCCAGGTACAAGTTTATAGACTAATGTTTGTAACGTCTTGTCGGGGCGAATGTTGAGTAGCGGCTTTGTTTTGTGGACCTGTACTTCACAGACCGGGCAAAATTTGTTGTTCTCTAAGTAGCGCACGATGCATGACCTACAGACTGCGGCGCAAAAGTAAAAGATTTCAGTTTACGATATCTCGAAGCGAGTTTCACGCATCAACAAACAAGAAACCTACAGGAATGAAGGCACTCGATAATCGTGGTGGCATCAACATAGTATCCTCCGCAGAGCGAACACGTCAAGTGTGTATTGAGGTCCTTCACCAATAGTTTCCGCTTCTTATGCATTCTCTCTCGGCATTTGCCTGGAAAACTTGGTAAATCGAACCAGCGCAGCAGACAACTGAGGTGTTGTATACGCCACGGTGACAGTAAACAAAACAAAAAAGTGACGCTATTACAAGTTTACCCCTTCCGCAGATAAATTTAACTGCAGACAAAAAGTAATCGATTTTAAAATTTCAAAGCTGCGAAACAATTACGGGTTATATCTACTGATAGCCAGAATGACATTATCTTTAAATACAATAGGATTTAATTTGATTATGACAGACACCGTTTCAGTGCGGCGGACGCCATATTGTTCGCCATAGGACTCGGGGTGGTTCGCGCCATCATGACGTCACCACTTGGCGATTCTGATGAAACTGCAGCCAATCAGCGTGCTTACATGGGAAGCTCAGTCGACCAATCAGAATAGGAGGACAGACAAACGATGCGCGTCCGGTGTGCCGCATGGAAGGTATTCACGACCTGTTTCATTCACGAACTAACTTAGTATCAAAATGTAAAGTAAACCTGGGAATTTCTTTCATTAGCCATACTATAATCAATCTTAATGCAATTAATTAAAAAGGGAAATACATTTGAAAGGACGTCATAATTATTTAATGTGTACGTCGTTATTAAATACATTATCTTATAATAACATTAACTTCAATGTTAAACTTGATATAAGGAGTTACCATGGGAAATTCTGTGCAAAGGAATCGAATTTAAAACGGTCGAGTTCTTTAATTTCAGCTGGCAATGTTATATCCAATTGGATATAGAATTTCATCAAGGATAACCTTCCTTGGTTTTTCATTTATTAACAACTCTCTTCGATTTAATGCTGATCTATTAGTATTTTCTTAATTCATATCAAATTATCTTATAACTACTGATAGAAAGCATTTGAAAACTGATAATTATATTGTGAATAGATCTTCTGATTCTATTGTGATTATACTCTGATCTAATTGGCTAAATATACACTGATTAATTCCCAGTCGATTGTTATTCTTAAAGCTCAAATACTAATTCAAATTAAAGAGATTAAACCAGAGGATTTAGTGATAATCGCACAGTGTTTATATTTGCTTTATTAAGGAGGCGGGGAAGGGGAGGGGGGCGGGGCAGACGGATTGTCACATAAAGTTCAGCGAGATAATATGCATCAAAGATAACTGCGCGGGCGACTAGGTATAGTGACCGTATCATGAACGCGACATGTTTTCATTCAGAAATTAATTCTTCTTATACGGAAATACACGGGCACGACAAAACAGACGATGGCACTTTTTCATAAAATGAAATTACATTTGTGCGTTTTTTTTTTATTAGAGTTAAGTTTTTTGATTACTGGGTGTTGAAAAGCGCCGCTTTCTGCCGGAATTCAGCTTGACGCTTCTTCTTGTCCTCGGCTTCTTTCTTGCGGCTCTCCTGCTCTTCACGGATCTCGGCTTCGAATTTGCTCTTTTTCGACTGCTCCTCGATCTATAAGAATTCCACTCATTAACCACTAATTAACTGAAATTATTAATTAGTTCTATCATAAACGTGCGCGTTATATACGTTAGAAGTTAGTACGCAATCTAATTAGATATCGTTTCAAGAATATTTAAGGTTTATTAATTAAAGTTAGTTACAGTTACATGGTTATAACTATAGTGCGATTAAGGTTAAATGACATAACAATATATAGCGATATAATGTAATACTTTAGACTGGAAGAAATTGGCCGCTCCAGTGACTCCGACCTGGCCGACATCGACTTCGGTCAGCGCCGCCAAGCGACTCAATCCGGAATCTTCGGCCAGTTCTCCGGCGGCAGCTTTCCGGAACACCAACAGAAACTTGGGAAACAATTACATTTAAGTCGCATTGCAATTTGCTAATTTGATTTGATTCGAAATCTTTTATGAGAAGCTATACTTAATACTTAATTCAAACAGTAATCTGTTATATTCCCAGTACTTCATGAGACCGTTTTCAATGTATGTTATTAACGAGGTACTGAAAGTTTAAATCCAGTTAATGTTATGGAAATCACACCTCACGGAAACTCAGTTTGCCATCGTTATCCTCATCGACTTCTTTAATCATGTTTTTGAGACCCAGGTGAGTCTGCGGGGCTCCCAGTCTCTCCATGGTGAATTTCAGTTCCTCCAGGTCAAGGTATCCATCGCCTCCAGCATCGTACCTTTAATGTCATTGCCATTTAAAACATGTAATATATTTACACTTAACATCATCTTAAAGATGATTTCCAAAATCAGTCATCGATCTATAACTATAACAGTGATATGTCAACGCGAAAACGTGAAAGTTGAATGAGACAATGTGTACTTTTTGAACGCCTGTTCGTAGTCTTTGATCTGCTTGCGGGAGAACTCGTGGAATTCCGTGTACACGTTGACAACGCGGTAGGTCGTGCTGACCTCTTGACCTTGTTCCAGAGCATCGTTCCTGTCGATGCGCCGGGAAAGTAGAGCGCTCAGTTCTTCATCGGCCGGCATTCCTTCTGCACCAGGTTTCCAAATTCCTTTTCCACAAAAAAATAAATTCATCAACTTTAAAATATTCAAATTACAAGGGAAACTTTCATTCATATACATTTAAGAGTTTTATTTCATAGGACTATGGATTTCAAATTATTGCACTGGCAAGTTTAAGTCAATTCGCTAAACGGGGCGACTATGACGTGAGTCACGTGATATATGAGTCAGCCAAGGATATAAAAACCCCCCGGCAGGAGGTGCTGCAATGTGCTATTCAATTGCTCCCCTTTTACTTGCTTTTTGCTTAAACGGAACAAACGCAATTCCATAATTAACGGCAGGTTGTATGCCATATGCATGTTGCTCATGCAAGTTTATGACGCAAGTTTCTATTTCTACTGATGCAAGTTGAACAGATGCAGGTTTCTGAATGCAAGTTCGCGTTATGGCATGGGACGTGGAAGCAAGTTACGGGTGCAAGTTTTCAAACAGGGTGAGATGTAAGACGCAAGTTTCAAATGTGCAAGTTTATGAGGAAAGTTGTGAGGTTATGGGTGAAAATGAATACCCGTTGGATCTTAGAAGTTCCCAGGGCAAGTTGACGCTCAAGGCAAGTTCTTCAAGCAAGTTTCTGATGGAAATATTCGTAAAAGCGTGAAATCAATAGAAAGCAGGAACTTGCTAATAACTTTAAGTATGTGCAAGTTGTATTCTTAAGGCAAGTTTAGACGCAAGTTTATACAACAGCGAGTTTTAGGTTGTAATGCAAGTTCACGCAAGTTTTCAATGCAAGTTCATTCTGCGACAAGTTGCAGAAGCAAGTTCCTTGATGCAAGTTTTCAAGGCAAGTTTTCAAAACAGGGTGGGACAACATTAAGCTTTTACATGCAAGTACTTTCTAACGCAAGTTCTTGAAGCAAGTTTTCAGTGCAAGTTTTTAGCACAGGGCGGCACAAGACAGACAGTTGTTCACTGCAATTAACTTTTATAGGTAGTTTTTTTTTCTAAATGAATAACTGTATTCATCACTTCACGTACACACAAACATACTAAGATAAAAACAGTTGAATCAAGATAAACTGATGGAAAAGAACGGAAAACAGGAAGCGTGTTATGAAATACGGCAAACGCCTAACTTTTATCTGGCGCGTGAAAAAAATGCACCCAACGGCAGCGCAGGAAATTTACATTTCCTTTTTAATAATTCAAGCAGCGTCTTTCATAGACGACCTAATTCCATATAGAACTTAAATAGTTTACATTATCTGCTAGATGTTTAAGTGAAAGATGTAAACAGATAATCAACAAGGGGTATGGCTATTTTTAAAACTGTACCTCTTTAAGGGGGGTCGCTAGGCGTTCGATAAAAACACAAGTCCGTGTGCTTCTCGTCTGGCTCACGTGAAGCAACTGACGTTTACGTGTCTACTATCGCCCAATTATATGACTTGCTGCAGTGCTCTGTAGCAACCGCAGAGGAGAGAATTAGCCACAAATTGAATTTCCATACGCGCAAGAAGAGTAAGTACAATTCAAACTGGTTAGATTTCAATGTTTACGTGGTCCGTGATTTCAAAGTTTTGACTTACCAATCGATTCGCCGCTCAAAACTGCAGCCCTACCAACGCACCCTGCCTGTTCAGGTTACTCTGGAATGAGTGATTTTTAACGGTAACTTAGCCTGGTGACCTCCTCGAGTCCAAACAGGTTAATCGGGAGTTGCAGAATAATGCCTGTGGCAAGGTCATCTCGATAGTCTTGTCTTCTGGGATCGATTTACAAATAGTTCCAGTTTCTGCCGCTAGGTGGCGTGTAACGGCTGGCTATGATTGTCGCTAGATGGCATACCTTGCTAGACTCCCCCTGACAGTATCGTTTCAAGTATATGCGGAATTGGTCTGAGCAGCCCGGGCTTGACTGGTGAGTGTAAATGATTCCTTTAACGCTTTTCCCTTTTTAAAACTGATTGGCACGTGACCAGCGTCAACAAAACAAAGCGCCAAACAATTACTAATGTTGATTTTGATTTAAAATGATTGTATTGTTAAAAATGCAGTATATCGTGAAGGCCACGGCAGACACACACACAAAAAGCATATTTTGTAAAAAAAATCCATGATGTACATTTAAGAGAATTTATCACAGATGACCATAGCGCGACACGCGAGAATTTTACGAAAACCGGCAACACGTAGCCGACGAAAAAAGCTTTGTTTTGAAAAAGAATGAAGCAGCCATGGTTGCTGTCTTGTTTTGACCATGCTTTTTGCAAGTAGAAGTTTTAAGCCACGATTGTGAGATCACTGGTAACAAGCTACGAGATAGGGAGAAAATCATGCAACACACAACTACTACTGCAGCTATACACTTCAATCAAATACATGTCGATGAAAATATTCAGTGTCATCTCCCTAAGTTGTTTTGAAAGACTCCTTAGTGAGATAACAGAGCGAATGTTGCCCGCTTCTTCTTGTCTCTATCACAGCGACGCAGAAAATGTACTGGAAGACTTCTGGGATTTCAGCTTTCTTTCCTTCGGAGTCTCGACGGTTTTCTGTTTACCAGGGTCTCCAGACCGATTTCCTGCAGTCGAGTGTGGTTGTCATCAGCGTGTTCTTGCTGTCTTCGTTTCCAACATCGATCTCTTCGTCATCGTTGAGGCCTGAACTGAAGCTGAAGTTCTCGCTGCTGCTGCCGTAACCCGAGGAGAGCGGGGTCTCTGGCCTCCACGACGCAGTCTCGTCGACCGGGGAAGCGGGCGGCGAGTAAGCGGGAGTAGTCGGTCTGTCCATATTGTTGAGAGCGTGGCCTAGGTGAGTCATCAAGCGAGTACCGAGGGTGATATCGACTCCGGGAATCCCAGCCAGGCAGACGGATACTTCACGGGCACATTGCGTGTATCCGGCACGGAAACGATCCGAGCAAGTGACCGGGTTGGCAGCTAGTCGACGTTCACGGCGCAGTTTGTGCAAGTGGCGAACGGTCAGCTCAAGGACATCGGCCTTCTCCAGCTTGGCGACATTTCCACCTTCCTCAGCCAAAGCACAGCCAATGAGGTCCTTAAGTTCGTCGAGGCATCGGTTGATACGAGCACGGCGTTGGCGTTCCAGCAAGGGTTTTGTCACCTGAAGAAAATTAACGCAAATTTAGTATTCTGTGCTTTCAACCAATTGTCTTTCAACATCATTTACTAGAAAGAACTTGTGATATATACAAGTAGGGAAAGAAAGTTACCTTCTTGTACTGGACAGTGCGGGAAATTGGCACTTCGTTGAATTCCATGGCAACGGAAGATACACTGACAGGCGCCATAGCGGTTTGAATTGCGCGGCTTAAGTTTCGAGTGTTGGTTTGCTACAATAGAGGAGCTCTTTACAGTTGAGCTGCAGTCGAGAGAATGACAGTTACTGTGTTGCAGTAGCCGCCTTTTATAAGCGCAGCACTCGTGCGTGGCCCGTGGCGTGGCGCGCGTTCCCCTGCGCGAGGGTGGGATTCGGTGGGAGGGCCCGCCTGCCCGCTCTCCTCCTCTTGCCAAGAACTGAAAGATATCTCCAACGGACAGTGTTTTGCCTCCAAATAAACAATGGCTTGACAAGAAACATACGCAGTTCCATAAAGTAGCCAATCTGGTGCTTTAAAAACGCATTCCGATTTAAAAGATCTCAGTATCGCCGACCGTTATACATTTTCGAAAATCAAACCTTGTAGCTCGACAATCATGTTTTATGCATAAGCGGTTTGCGCCTTAGTTTCATAACCTTGGCCTGTTATACTAGATAAGTATAACGATAATTTAAGCAGTTAATTTCAATCATCTTGTAGGTCCTTCGGTATCTCAGTCGCCGTTTAAGAATAAACCGTTGCACGTTTCTCAGAATCAAACTTTGGGAAGGTAACTCTAGTAGCTCTTACAATCATGTTTTATGCAATTTGCGATTTGCACCTTAGTGTATAACCTTGGCGTGCTGCCGGGGTACAAAGTAAAACGCTATAGATTCAATCATCTCATAAACACGATAGCGATCTGGTGTAGGAGTCGAGGAAGATTGAAACGAGTGTGATGTGTGGGTGATGAGTAAGTTGTCCGTTGTGGAGGATAGGTTAGAGGGCTGGTGGGTGCGGGAGGCTAGAACGGGAGGAGGAATGGTTTGTGGTGTGCTGGCTGCTGGTGGTTAAGGGTAGCCACCGTGGGAACGGAGTCGAGTGCCGGGTTCCCACACTTGAAGACCCGTGGCTGCCACCTGCCACCCCGAGGCAATTCTCTGCTTAGAAAATCTGCGGGAAACTTATCAGCGTAAACGCCTCGAGACTTTGACACCTTCTACTGATACACAGCTACCACAAAAGGATTACCCTTTTACTCTTCTTTTCTATACCACTGCAGATTAGCAGTCTTTTACTCTAGATTCCCTACACCCGTTCAGCAGTTTACATGTCGACTCTCAAACGCGCAATCACAGAAACGTAAAAGGCGTTGTCCCCCATTCATAATTTGAATTACACTGGCGACCGTTATGAAACAGAGAGAACAAAAAACGGTTACAAAATATAAAAACAATCAAGCGAGTCTTGTTGCTTTGGCTGAGGAATGCGCGGGCTTCCCGGGCTCTGGTATTACAACTCCGCACCTGCCGTCTTTTCCCACGCTGATATCTTGCCCGTTGTTGCCCCAATGGGGAAAAAAACGGAAAGAAATCGATTACACGCGTATATTACCGATTAGAATTTACAATACTACCTGTTGGCTTCATTAACTTTTAAATCCTGCATGACTTGTATACTGAATAGCATAAATAAGTCGTTGATTACTAAGCACCGTATTATGTCTGATACTACTTCAGATTACTATTAGTACTTATATGATGTATCAGTCTAGATATGTAGTAGGAATACTATAATTGCTATCTACCTCAATCTAGAGCTATATAAAAAAGGGTTCTTGCTGAAGGAAAGTTGATTGCTTATTGCTCTCATACTTTTAAAGATATAGCTACCCAAAAAATACTAGATGTAGACCTAGTAGTAGTTCATGCACTCCTAAATTTTCATTAAATTCGGCGAGTAAGTCTAGCCAAAATAAAATTCTAAAAGTTAGAAATTACAAAATTTTTTCGCCATTCAGGACCCCATTGTTTTGCTCTAAGCTGTATACCTGTCGTATTTTAAGACAAGTCGCTAAACTACTAGATACCAGAAATACTATGATGTATAGGGCAGCACAAATACTAATACTGAGGTACTCTATCTTATGATAAAAGTACCGATGCGATGTACGTTCATTAAAAAGCTGTTCAGTTGGATGAGATAACAATACCTAGGTCAATTGGGGCGACTTTTTTCTTTGTCATTTTGGAGTCGCAACTTCCTCTCTGCGGGTAATTGGCTGGAATTTTAAGAAGCAACGTAATTTATTGTCTTGCGTTGGGAAGCAAAATGGCCGCCGGCGTAGACGCGTGTTTAGCACGCGGTCGATCGGACCGTGGGAACGAGCGCGAGCCCTCCGAACCTCTCCATAACGGACACTTGCTCAGCATTCAGACTTCCGTTTAAAAATCCGCATCTTCACTAAGCACACTTAGTGTAAACTGAGGATGAGTTTCACTTAAACAAAACTTGAAAACTTGAAATTTAAAAAATCTACCGGTGTCCGCTAAACTGAGGTAGGTAGTATAGGTATGTATCACCCTTGTACTAATACAGCGGACGCTAAGTACATCCTTAACCTTGCAACTTAAACACTCTTAACTTCTTTGAAGGGTATACAATTAGAGTTGAAACTCATTCTAACAACTGGAAATACTGTAAAGCAGTTCATAAGAGACTTGGTGTGTCCGCTATGGGGAGGTCGGTGTTGGGGGAAGCCATTACGCGGTAAATTGCTTCTCGTGTTGCCCTTTGTTGTTTATAAGGCCCTTTTTTGTGGCTTTTTTTTCTAAATTCGTGCGACAGGGAAATATCTAACCCCTGCGGTTATTTCCCTCTTGTGCTTCAAATAGTCTCAGAAATGTCCGTCATTTATCACTGAAGCTACACTGTAATGTCTATAGTGACTAGTTATAAAAATAAAAGCAATTCGGCAAGATTTGAAAATTGGTACAAGTGGTAAAAAGCTGGAGAGTGTAAGCTCCTTTCTTTAGCGAGTGACATTGATTAGTCGTGCAGTTTTGGATTTGGGAAACGCAAGAGAGAGATGGGGGCTTGCTGCTTCTTGTGTTTCCCAGGGTCGTTATGAAGGTCCATCGCATAACAAACGGTTCCATGTGTGTTGCACATATCTGTAGCGTATGATGGTATTTATGGAGAAGCGTCAAATGACGTAGTGACATGTTCAGCACATTCCAGCAGTTAACATGTGTGCCTCTGTAGAGCTGCTATTCGAAACCACCCTCCTCACATACATGAGGGTCTGCTGCAGGCTACTAGAATAAGCTTACACCCAGGGTGTTCTCATTACAACACAGAAACTCTTTTAGGTTACTTCCCCTTTGTAGTTTGGGAACTACATTACGCATTGTTATGCATCTAGTATACCATAGACTTATAGCAACTTAATAAGATGTGATTGTAAGAACTATAACTCGGTAAATCTATTGTAGTAAAATGAGAAAATACCATAATTACATATAATACAATAATTAATTTAGGTTAGATCTGAGCGTTATCAAGAAGGGTTTGTCAGGTTGTATAGTTTACTGCGCAGTTTACAAAGTAAAATTTATGTTGTGCTGCGCAGATACATACACGAAGGAACATGCAATGTTCACCACCTGTACTTCCTCTCGTGTTGCTGTGATAGGTAATTGCAGGTTCGTGTTGGCGGATTTCTTTTCTCTTCTTTTGATGAGACCTAAATCTGTCATTTGGGGGTAAAGCACTCTAGTCATTTGCTTATATCTTTCAAATGGACAAGTTTGATATCAAAGGGAGGGATACCGTGAATCTGGGAAGAATCCCCCAAATCGTTTGTTGGTTATTGGGTTAAGTTGACATCTTATTACGTTGGCGTTAAAAAGTGATTATGGGATGTTTAACAGTCCTGATTCTGTATGCCCGCTCGAGTGTGAGTAGAATTTCGAGAAAAAACAAGAAAAGAATGCGTATATATGAAAGAAAAGGGAGCGCCTTAATTTGAAGAGGAAGTGGGCAATAGTTAGCCCCTCTAGATTACAACGTAGTCACTTGTGCTTTTGTTGTCTTTTCAATTCCATTTGGATTCTTGGCCCTTGTGCACGACGGGTCATTGCGTTGGAATGCGGCGCATCTACCAGCTGACGGACTGCATTTTATGGGCGACCTGCGATTACGCCACTTCCCGTTTGACCCACGTGGTTTTCATTCAGCCGCAGTGCTTTCACTTCAAGGTAGTTTTTCAGCGCCAGAACTTTGGATCTAAAAGAAAGACCTCGGGATTAAAGAGTGAAACACAATGAAGAAGGGATGTCTTAGTTTGGATTTTTATTTCAGATGATGAATACAGGGGAACAGAAGAGGGAATAAAGGATGGATAAACTGAACTTTCAAACTGAAAACACAGTTCAGCGCGCGCTTGTGGCTCTTCCTATTTTCCCCCCTTCAGACCTAACAGGGAGAAAACTTGTTAGTCTGAAACAGTTAAGTTGTAGCAAATCTGTTTAGTTAAAGGACAGCCGATGTTTAGAAAAAAGCTCAAGTACGATCTGCAATAAGAAATACAAGGAAGTCTGTATATGGAAGTGGCGCTAGCAAGATGTGGGTCCTTGGTTTCCTCGCCACTTTCCCGCCAATTCTCTTGTATACCAACAGACGTTCCCGCCAAGAATGTCAAGCTATCTTTAGGGGCCTTCAAGAGGGCCTATTTCGATACATTAACCCCTGCGGGAACAGGTCATTTTTGGAATTCTTCAGTGTATTAGGTACTCGAACATCTGCTGGTTTGTTAGCCGATAATTCGCCAAGGAATTTGATGTCAAATTGTTTACCTCCTCTTTTTTAAACTGTTCATAGCAAGATAAGGTAAACTGGGTATCGGTATTTTTGAAAATTTTGTATTGTAAAAAATAGAATCACTGAAATCAAGTTCTTGAACGAACATGATCTACAATTGTCGTGCGCAGCAGCATTGGAAGACATGCGATACTAGTATCACAAACACTTCTTTCTTCAGTACGAAATATTAGATAAGCGATATATCACAGTACAAACATCAAGAGATTTCAATACAAGCATCTATAGCGAAACCGGGCTCTGTCTTTCAGCTTTCTGTCTCAGCGAGTGGCTGGCTTCCCTCCAGCAGAGATCGGCGTCGGCTGTCCAGAATGTTCCCGCCAAGTCGAAGCTGCAAGTTGAAGAAGTCGGCGAGCTCGGGATGATTGTCAATTGTCCCTCGATGCGCAGACTGACCGGCTTGAGGCAGGCTACCGGCTGTCTGGAGTACTCGTTGACGATGAGTTGCTTTAGCTTGGCTTCAAGTGCTTCATTGGCAGCATTCTCGTCCATCTCGGCAATGTAGTGCGACTGCTTCATCTCGGAAGGGTGCTGCCAGAGCGGAGTGTGCGCAACAGCACTGAATTCCGGCTGGACTGGTTCAGCTTTGGGAAGGTTCTTCTTGAACAGGAAGCTCGCCATGGGTTTCACCAACTGTAAAAAGGAGAATACAACATTTAGTCGACTAGTTCAGATCCAAATCGGGAACTGGTGGGAACATGTTGAAAAATTAGGCGGGGGAAGATAAAGAGCATGGCGTTGTTTGTTTACCTTTTGGGTGACGATACGAAGCTTGGAAGCAAGACGGTTCTTCTTGTTGAAGGCCATGTTTTTGGTCGTGTTGGAGAGTTAAGACTGGTTAGATGTTGGCTTGGGAAGTTCAGACATGGAATTGTAGTTGTCACTAGAGTGCTGTGGGTCTTATATAGGGTGAGCTGCTAGTCGGGGGATGCTCTGGTTGGTCGACGAGGGTTTGAGGGCGTTGTTTGGCGCGTGTGACGTACGTGGCAGGTGTGTGCCGAGCACGAGTGGGGGCCAAGGGGTCGACTGTCGTGGGAACCAAGTCAGAAACTCGGTTCCCACGAATGCTCCCACGCATGTGCGTCGATGAAAGAAGTGTTTTCACCCCCCCTCCCCTCACCCCTCGTTTTCGCGTCTCTTCAGAGCCCCCACGTGTTGGATTTCATTTAGGGTCTTTAGAAGTTGATCTTTTTTACCCCCTAGTCCAGACTTGTCCTATAACAAGCATGCCTGCACTTGCTGTCCTGTCCCTTTCAGCTACTTACTACACATAGACGTATCTGGGGTTGTTTTTAACTGTCTTATCTATCTATCTATCCACCTCTCTATCTATCTATCTACCTATCTACCTATCTACCAATCTATCTATCTATCTATCTATCTATCTATCTATCTATCTTTCTTTCTATCTATCTATCTCTCTATACGTCTATCTATCTGTCTGCCTGTCTGTCTATCTATCTGTCTATCTATCTATCTATCAATCTACCTACCTACCTATCCATCTATCTATCCATCCGTCTATCCTTGTATCCATCTATCCATCTATCTACTCATCTACCATATATATCTATCTTCCTATCTATGTATAACAATCTGACCCTCAATCCATTTACCTATCCATTTCTCCATCTGTCTATCTATCTATCTATCTATCTATCTATCTATCTATCTATCTATCTATCTATCTATCTATCTATCTATCTTATTTAACTATCTATCTATCTGTCTGTCTATATATCTATCTATCTATCTATCTGTCTATCTATCTGTCTGTCTAGCTGTCTGTATGAGTTGAATATTTTCGAGATAAAACGAAGTATCAGATTCATTTGTAAGGTTCTATTCAATCGTCGCTCTTTGCGACTGAATTGTACACGCACTTGCTTTTATGTCTCACAATAAAAAGGCGTTTGTTATGGAAACGATGTGACAAGACCCGTACAAAAAGTGGGGAGATAAGAGAAGCTTTAGCACTTGTATGTATTGCAGATAAGATTACAGGCATCAGGCAACAGGGAACCCTCCATCTTGCAAAGCGATAACCTTTCCAAAGCCTGGTACTGATTTACTTGTATTTACCATAATTTATCGCTTTTCTTTCAAAGTGACAGCCACGTGGGTCTCTCTCTACTGATAGTCTATACCGATGATTGATGAGGAAATTTGAGTCTCGTGCACACAGGAGCTGTTTTCTCCTAGAGGCGCATATATTTACCTACCGGCAGCATATTGCCAGATCCCAACCGTCCTCAGAACGATTTATATCTGTCTGTCTAACTATCTGTATATCTACTTTTCTACCCACCTCTCTATCTATCTGTCTATCCAACAATCTATCTATCTGTCTTTCTATATGTCTATATGTCTGTCTATCTATCTATCTGTCTATCTATCTATCTATCCATCTATCTGTCTATCTATCTGTCTATCTATCTATCTATCTATCTATCTATCTATCTATCTATCTATCTATCTATCTATCCATCTATCCATCTATCCATCTACCTATCTATCCATCTATCTATCTATCTATCTATCTATCTATCTATCTATCTATCTATCTATCTATCTATCTGTCTATCTATCTGTCTATCTATCTATCTATCTGTCTATCTATCTGTCTATCTATCTATCTATCTATCTATCTATCTATCTATCTATCTATCTATCTATCTATCCATCTATCTATCTATCCATCTATCTAACTATCTATCGATCTATCTATCTATCCAACAATCTGTCTACTTATCTGTCAATCTGTCGATCTACCTGACTATCAATTTATCAACCTACTTTATTAATGTATCTAACTATCTAAATATCATTCTGTATATCTATCTATTTCCAATCTATGTAATGCACCTAACTGTGTGCCTATGCCAGTGTGTTGTCGGGCCGGTTGGGATCTGATAATATGCCGACCTGCAGCCATTTCAAATGACTTTGACAGCACAAGGAGATATGAAAATCGATAACGAGAATCTCATCAGGTACACACGATGAGTCATTTCAGGTTTGTGAAAAGGAATACAGGGATAGCAGGGCGTATAATTGATAGCCTGAGGGTACAATTTTAAGAAATAGTTTTTTTCCCTCCAAAAAGTAGATAGGAGTTAAAAAGAAGAGGGCGGAGGAGGGTTTGAAGGTGGGAGCGACAAGTCTGGATTTGTATGGCAACGTCGGAAGGTTATTAAGAAAAGACGCCAGATGGTCGACGACCGAGACAGGGCAGGGGTTTAAAATTCACTGATTTTTATTTCTCGGTCCTTTTTTGTGTTGTATTTATTTTCAGGGTTCTTCCTTTCTGCCCCCATTTTGGAGAAGGTTTCCATCAGGGGGGTGTTTTGAGGAAAATGGAGAAGATGACGGGGGTGGCTTATAATGTTGGTGCTATACAAGAGGGCTGAAAAGAGGCACGAAATAAGTGGAAAAGTGCATTGAAAGTCTAGACAATTCACCCCTCCAGGTTATTGGTGATTGTTGAAGCATGAAAGATCAACCGCCGTGTTAGCCATACAAATGAGCCGAGAGCTCCACCAAAAGCCACACTCATCCACAAAAGAGCCTCAGAGAAGGTAACCCAAAGATGCCCTTAGATATATATTAGCCCTTTGGCTCAAACCTAAAATGGCGGACAATAGACTTGACCCTCAGTATTTTATTTTCCCCCGTATAAGAGCCAGGGGTTGGCAATTTTTTCTAAAGATTCTCTCTGCGTCTTTAAAGAGATTCTGGCTGAGATGTTTGATGATTTCCAGACCCTCGATATGAAGTTAACACCGTGTTTCTCATATGCTGTAGTTTGAATCGAGAATTCACATCTCAAGTCGAGTCGAGTCGACATGCAAAAGATCGAGTCAAAAGTCGACTCAATTCAGTGAATTCTACAGTTAATGTATAGGAAAGTGTCCATGATTAGGAAAGGCATGCAGTTTAATTCTAATTATCTCAGAACTTCTTAACAGCTAATGAAATTAGTTTGAGGCAAAGTTATTTAAGTCTAACGCTAAGCTGACCTGTTTATCAAAGCTTACTGTAATGTTATATAAGGTGTCCGTTATAGTGACGTAACAGATTGCTTACTATTCATCTATCTATCTCCCCAACTATCTATTATTATTATTTCCTATGTTAAATATAATCATTGTTATCGGTAATGGTAATTGGGTCTGTTTACCCCTTATAGTTTATATCCAGTTGAAACCTGCAGGGGTGAAAACTAAGAGGGTGGTTCTTCAGGGGTGTCTTGTCTATAAACGTTGACGTGAAAAGCAAATGAGGAGGGGGTAAACCTCGAATCCCTGCTCAAGAGATGTTGGTCAAAGATAAGTGTTGAATAGCTTCTTTAGAGTCACCTAGGGTGAACAATGAAAAAGTAAAGGTTTCCTTCTCCCCTTTCATTGGGGAAAAGGGGGGAGAATCTCACCCTCGAGAGATCCCTTTTAGCACACGTGCAGTGCAAACTTGCCCTCGGGCTATTTATGCGCGTTTCTCGGGGGTCTTCATTGGGTTGGTTAGCCTTTTGTCCAGGAAAGGATCTACGAGCGAAAGGTTCTGAATGTTTGGGTACATGATGCATTTCTTCGACTTTAGGATTTTATTCTGGCGAAGCTAACAACCCGATTTGCATGAAACTTTACTAGTATATAAAGTGATACTAGTTCTATAGTCAGTATTTTTTTGGTGTCTCTATCTTTGAAAACGTGGGTGCCATACGCGTTCAACTTTTCCCCAACTAGACTTTACGTTGCTCGTGCTTGTGATTACCCGGGGTGCAGAAATCAGCAGTTTAACCAGCAGCTCTATGGCTTAACAGTCTGGTTGCTTATGGAGGCATGGAACTGCTGAAACTGCTGTTATTCGTCCAAATCCAGCAGGTCGACGGTTAGCGGTATAGGTACGTTCAGCAGGCTGGTTTCTGCATTGGGTATGAAGCGGCTACTGATGGGTGTTTTTAATATGTAAAGTTGTATGTGTTATCTGTGATATGTCTGTCGATGTTTATGAGTTGATAGAATAAAATGCATTCTTGCAAAGTGAATAATTGTTTTAGTATTATGTAATTACAAGAACATTGTATGTTACGCGTGGTTTTAAGTACAGTAGTCAAAGTCACAAGTATAGGGTAAATTAAATAAATTACACGTGTATTTTAGTATATGTGTCGAATATATGTGTCTATATTATCTATATAACCCATAGATGAATAGAAATTGTTTTAGGTTTTTAGTATTTCTAGCTTTGGGTGGTTAGGTTATGTTAGATGGAGCGGTAGATAGATGGATGTTAGATGGATAGATAGGTAGATAGATAGATAGATAGATAGATATATAGATGGATAGATAGATATAGATAAATAGATAGATAGTTAAATAGATAGATAGATAGACTGTTAGACAGATAGAGAGAGAGATATAGAGAGACATAGATAGCTGGGTGGATGGATGGATAGATAGATAGATACGTAGATACATAGAGATAGATATATAGATAGATAGGTAGAGATAGATGGATGGATAGATAGATAGTTACGTAATTACATAGAGAAAGAAAGAAAGAAAGAAAGATAGATAGATAGATAGATAGTTACGTAATTACATAGAGAAAGAAAGATAGTTAGATAGATAGATAGACCAATAGATAGATAGATAGATATGTAGGTATATAGGCATATAGATATAGATATACACATAAGACAGTTAACATCTTCTGTTAAGTCTATGTGTAGTAAATGATTGATATGTTTAGACAGATAGATAGATTCACTGATTGACAGGTATAGACAGAAAGATATATAAACAGTCCGATCAACAGATAGATCAACAGATAGATAGACGATGTACGTAAAATAATGTACAACACATAAACGACCTGACAATGACTTATCGTGTGCGGATAATGGTTCTCGTTTTATCTTACCATCAATTACGAATCGCGTAATGATTCGTCTAATTTACTATAGGTGAATTACTATACAACTTTATTTGCAGTTACTTTACTTAGTATTCAAAATTAAGTTAAATTAATTGTTCTTAACAGCAATTCCAATCATATTTCACATATTTAAAAATTCTACTTGATTGTTTTGTAAGTATTGATATACTATTATCAACATAAAATTTATCCAATAAATCCGAACATTGCATACGGTTATTCGATTCACTAACCTGCTTTTCTATCAGCCATTAATTACACTAAATTAAAAGATTGCGCCTGTAATTCAATATCAAACCAGTGTTCTTTTTATCATCAATTTGTATATCCGGTAGATTAAACCCGACTTGAACAGCTCATTTGATCGACATTGAGATTTATTATTGGTTATTAAACTTCGTTATTTAGAGATAAAATTTATGGCGCGAAAACGGCTTTTTTAAAAACTCGTTATTTTCGCCCAATAAAATAAATTGGCCATAAATCCCGCTGGATATTAGATAGATTCCATTGGGCGAATATTAACCGGACATATCCATTGGCTCTATTTAATTGAGCGTGGGTCATAAAAATAACGCGCGCCATTTTTGGTTTTTGAGATTTCTCTGCTGGGTAATTGTCATTTCATTGTCAGCCCGTAATGTCCGTAATAACATAAATCTTGGCCGTCCTTTTGAAACCAGCTGCGCAATTCGAATCTCCGTCTCTTTCTCCGCGGTTGATTATAGCGAAGGAGTTTATGGAACAGTGAATGATGAGTCAATTTAGTCGATCGAGTAGAAATGTTAATCGTAAAAGAATTAAAATTGATAATACGAAGCATAAGTTCAGTTCAATAAGAAATGTCTTGAAAGATCTTTGATAGTTACGAAGAATAAATAGAATGCTATATCTATCTGTCTATCTATCTGTCATCCAGTCTGTCTGTCTATCTATCTATCTAATTATCTGTCTATATTTATACTATGTATACTGTCTATCTATCTGTGTATCTGCCTTTCTGTGTCTCGTACCTGTTTGTCTATCTGTCTGTCTGTCTGTCTATCTATCTGTCATCTATCTGTCTATCATCTATCTGTCTGTGTCTATATGTCTCTCCATCTGTCTGTCTGCGTTTGTCTATATGTCTGTCTATCTACCTATGTATCTATCTGTCTGTCTATCTACCTATGTATCTATCTGTCTGTCTATCTCTATCTATCTATATATATGTCTGTCTGTCTGTCCATCTGTCTGTCTATCTATCTATCTATCTGTCTGTCTACATGTCTGTCTATCTATCTATCTATCTACTGTCTGTCTGTCTGTCTGTCTATCTATCTATCTATCTATCGATCGATCTATACATACCTACCTACCTACCAACTAACTATCTATCCGTCTACCTTTTATCTATCAAGTGGCAATAGCTTTGCATTAAAATATAGGATTTATTTGAAATCAGTACAAAAGAGAAAACTATCAAGAACATACTTTGTCGATTCAGTCGTCTTAATACGTTTCACTGCGTGTTTTTCTGTTATTATTGTCCTTTGGGTTGAGGTTTACGCAGCCATTGGGGTCTTAAGGGATTAACGGAGGGGGTGCATTGAAAGGGGATCGAGGTTCTTCAAGAAGGGCACGTCAAAGGCTAATTGCCTGGAAACTTCAAGCGTTTTGTTTGCCAAGTCTTTGGAAAAACGCAATAGAATCTCTTTTGATGCGACCGGTTTGAAAAGCTTCTTATAAAGAAGAAAGAAGTGCAAAATAAGATTTACTTGCAGTGAAGTTCGGGAGAATCACCTGTGAGTCATTATGAGTCATGTAGTTTAAGCTTCAGAGAATTGTGAATGACTGTGCACAGGGTATGTAATGATTGAGTCATAGAGATGAGGTAAGCTATTGTGAGTCATTTTGAGTCATGTAGTTTACGCTTCAGGGAATATAGTAATGGCTGAATAAAGGGTATCTAATGATTGAGTCATAGAGAGGTGTGGTGAGCTATTGTGAGTCATTTTGAGTCACGTAACTTAAGCTTCAAAGAATTGTGAATGACTGGGTAAAGGGTATGTAATGATTGAGTCATAGAGAGGTGTGGTGATTTATTGTGAGTCATTTTGAGTCATGTTGTTTAAGCTTTAGAGAATTGTGAATGACTGAGTAAAGGGAATGTATGATTGAGTCATAGAGAGGTGTGGTGACTTATTGCGAGTCATTTTGAATCATGTAGTTTATGATTCAGAGAATAGCAATGGCTGAGCAAAGGGTATGTTATGATTGAGTCATAGAGAGGTGTGGTGATTTTGAGTCATGTAATTTAAGTTTCAGAGAATTGTGAGTGGCTGAAAAAAGCCAATGTAATAATTAAGTCATAAAGACCTGTGGTGAGTCATTTTGAGTCATATAAGTTTAAGTTTAAGAAGACAATATAGTTGTGGAAAAAACTGCAGTTTCAGTGAAATACAAGGTCTTCCAGACGGTAAATCCAGAGAATCATCCGATTCAATGTGAGTCATGGTGAGTCATGCGCGTCACGAGTTAAGGCCTTATCTACCTGAATCTCGTAAGTATAGGGAAGATTCTTCCACCAAAAGCGAAGAAGACGGTGTGAGTCATTCAGATTCTCAACACGGTGATTATACAAACAATCTTACGTGAATAGTATAACATTAAAATAGCTATGATAGGTGGAAAGAGATAGACAGACAGGTAGATGCTGCTAAGAAAGTAAGTACCTCTGATAGTTTAAATCTTAATCAATTGAATGGATTTCACGGTATTACATAATCAGATTATTATCCTGTTTAAATCAGTTAACTTTAATGTATTTTCCATATAAATATCTTACAGTACATATTATGAATTATTGTAAATACTGAATTCTTATTCAATACATTGGCCACCGAATCGGCTATAAATTCAACAAGGTATAAGGTGTGTGGGTCCATGAAATATAGAACTGTCATAGACAATGGAGTCGGGTTGACCGTCTATCTATTTCTATATGAAAAGCCAATAGTTGACTTTAAACGCCACCGATTTCCATTGAGAAGAGTGACCGATATGTAGAGAATGAGTATTGAGCTTTTGCTGCTGGAGTGTGGAGAATTGACCATTGCGGAGGATTTTGCGGCCGAAGAAAGGTGCTACGGAAAGCCCAATGGATTTCATGCTCACTTTGGCACCTCAACATCTGCTAACTAGAGAATGGCCTGTGCTTTTCTAAAGAGACTTTTCGTCTTTCACAAGCAGAGTCCAATGTGAGGATAACATGTCCTTTTGGGCCAACAACACGTTTCTTGGCTTTTCCTTTTACTTCTTTTATGTCGCTTTCTTGCCTTCGTTTGCTAGATAGATAGATAGGTGGATATAGGAGGGTGGATGTGGAGAGGGATAGATAGACAGATGGGTAGATAGATGGATCAGATAGATTGATAGATGGATAGATAGATAGAGAGACAGATAGATAGATGGATAGATAGATAGATAGACATATAGATAGAGAGACAGAAAGATAGATAGATAGATAGGTAGATGGATGGATGGATAGATAGATAGATAGATAGATAGATAGATAGATAGATAGATAGATAGATAGATAGATAGATAGACTGGTAGATAGCCAGATAGATATACAGATATAAGATATACAGACAGATAGATAGATAGATAGATAGATAGATAGCCAGACAGATAGACAGACAGATAGATTGATAGATAGATAGATCGATATTTTGATAGATAGATATATATAGTTAGATAGAATTTCAAATCTGATAAACCATTTGAAGTTAATGATTAATCAAGTTATTGTTCAAAATCGATTAATTAATCAATTAAACTGAGTTGATTTGTATAGATGATCTAATTTTGGCTTAAATGACCTAACCGTATTTAATTATTACAAAACTATATAACTACATCAAGTTAGGTACTTACAGAAATTGAAATATAAGGACTAATAATGATAAATACCGAGTAAGACTTGATCAATGTATTTACTTAAAATAGAAATAGAAATACGAATGTTTGCTTTGTCAATTTCAAAGAGATTCGTCTGTTTGAGTTTGTGGGTCAATAGCAGGTTTTATTTGGTTTGTGTAAGTGGCGCATTTTGAGATTCTCACCAATGGAATAGAGAATTCCTTTTCAACGTGTTTCTTCAAGTTGGAGAGAAAAGCAAATAACCGGTCAGCATATTATCAGATCCCAACCGGCCACAGGAACCCACTTTTGCGTGGCTATCAGCATGTCTATCTCTATATCTATCTGTCTATCTAACTGTCTCTCTGTGTCTGTATACGGTTTGATGTCTGTCTATCTATCTATCAGTCTATCTAACTGTCTGTTTATCTGTCTATCTGTCTATCTGCCTATCTATCCACCCTACCCACCTAAATGTCTATTTGTTTATCTATCTATCTATCCATCTACCTATCTATCTATCCGTCTATCTATCTATCTATCTCTATCTGTCCGTCTGTCTATCTATTTTACCCATCTATCCATCTATCTAACTATCTATCTATCTATCTACCTATCTATCTATCTATCTATCTATCTATCTATCTATCTATCTGTATCTATCTATATATATGTATCTGTATGTATCTGTATGTATATCTATCTATCTATCTATGTATCTATCTATCTAACTGTCTGTCCGTCCGCCTGTCTATTTCTCTTATCCATCCATCTATCTACTTATCTATATATCTATCTATCTATCTATCCATCTATCTAACTGTCTGTCTGACCCTCTATCTATCTATCTAACTGTCTATCTGTCCGTCTGTCTATCTATCTGTATCTATCTATGTACCTAGCAATCTATCTATCTATCTATCTATCTATCTATCTATCTATCTTCTTACCTATCTATCGACAGATCAAGACATCTATTAAAACTGAATTTATGACATGGTGCAGATCAGTTCAACATATAATAACATATGTTGCCGTTACAATATTGAAATATGACATAATTAAATAATACTAACATTAACTCTAGTGAACAATTATAGTTTTACTGATATTTTAGTTCATAGGACAAATTTATCATCTGAATTTAATTTCAGTTTTTTAATTAAAGTAACAACACAACATATAACACTTTAACATATACTTCTTCTATTATTCATTCTAGTACATCTTACATCATATTAAATTCATTCATTAAAATTATTTCATCTTAATTCAGTAGTTGAACTTCTCATCTATTTTATTTAAATTTTAAAAGGGATGATCTGAAAAGAGAGGGGTGGATTTTAAGGGCGCAAAAAAACGGTCTACTGGAATTTCATCGTTAACACTGTACAGTCGTTAATCTTACTCAAAATAATTTCCAAAAGAAAGAAAAAGGAGAGATTTCTCGTTGGGGCCATTTTCTATTACAAACACGTGCTCGGGCTTTGTATACACAAGTCGTATATGGGGGGGAGGCTTTGGCGCGAAATTTGAAACCCAATTTAGTTTTCTCTCTCCTCCTCCCTTCTTCCCTTGTCCGTGAACGAGCCTTTTCTGAGCGGACAGAAAGCGGACAGTTGCGGACAAAGAGTTGGGACAAAAAAGGACAAAAATCCGTCAGAAGCCGGTTTAAAACCGGTCAAAAGCCGGTCAAATACTGGTCAAAAGCTGGTCAAAAGTGGGACAAAAGCCGGACACAAAAAACGGACCGAAAACGGGCTGAGAGCGGACACAAAGTGGACAGCAAATTGAACAGACGTGAATTGACATAGAAGCGGACAGAAAAGCGGACAGACAACGGAAAGAAGAGGACAGAAAGTGGACAGAGTCTGGACAAAAACTGGACAAAGCCCGGACAGGGAACGGACAGAGAGCGGACAGAAAAGTGAATAGAAGTAGAATAAATAGTAAAGTCTGCTGAAGACCTGTTGGACAGTGTTTCCGTTGGTGTCCGCTAGTGTCCGTTAGCGATGCTATAACTGAGTTGAAGTTTAAAGAGTTTGTGATAATAAAGAGTTACATAGAAGTTAATAGGGTTAGCTTTTTATTACGGACAAGTGTCAGCTAGCGTCCGTTATTGAAAAGGCTTAGCGATGTGATTCTCATTGTTCATTCCACGTAAATTTGCAACGGACACTTAAAGGGCTCTTATCTTTCTCCAAATCGAATTGTCCGTTAATGTCCGTTAGTGTCCGTTAGAGTCTGCTGCATCAGAACTGTTTCTTATCAAGTTCCTGAACCTTTGTCAACGGACACTTCCAAACCATATGTATATTCATTTCTAGCCGGTGTCCGTTAATGTCCGCAAGTGTCCGTTAGTGTTTGCTACTGGAAAAATGTGTTCTGACACGCATCACGTATTACTTGATTCAAATAGATTTCGTTTGCAAGAAAACCCTGAAGTGTCCGCTGGTGTCCGTTAGTGTCCCCAAGTGTCCGTAGTGTTTGCTACTCGAAAAATTAGTTTTAACACGCATCGCTTATTATTTGACTCCGATAGATTCCGTTGCAATAAACTCTGAACTGTCCGCTGGTGTCCGTTAGTGTCCGTTGGTGTCCGTTAGCGTTCACTGATCAATTTTAATACCAATATACTCGCTTTCTTTCGCTGTCCTCGTATTAGAACCAATAAGGTTGACCCGTCCGTTATACAAGTTCTATAACGGACACTCAACTATAGTTTTGCATGTCCGTTATACTGTCCGTTAGGAGGATTGGGGCTTTTCAACATACGGTTCCAAATTGGCTGAAATCGGATATGCCGAAAGAGTTGCGTGGGTTCGGTAAAAAGGATTCTCTTGTCCGGAGAACGAGAAGCGAACCACAGTGTGGAACAAGGATCCACTTACACTTTGGCGCTAATTGATAACAAAACTTGTCCGCTAAACACGTGGGCCCACGTTCCTGAGTAATTCAAACCATGGCTAGAAATTTCCCTAATTACCCTTTAAATACCATTAAACGACAGATAATTAATGTTAATTTAATTAACTTAACTCTATGATCATCGAGCAGTTTATTTCAAAGGCGCGTTAAATATTATGTACAGCGTAGAGAGATATCACAGTTTGAAAGAAGGATATGTGAATGTCCGTTGGAATCGATTGCGTCCGTTATGTATCGATGACAATAATGGGGTGTACATCGCCGATATGGCGTTCTTCCATTCCAGATTCCATATGTGGAATTCCATTTTAGATCTTCTTGACAACATTGCAGGAGTCGAAGGATCGCGATTCTTCGACGTAGTCCCAGTAGAGGTTCAGATTGATCCGGGCGCTGATGAGTCGCTTCCTCTTCATCTGTTCAAATTGAAACACAAATAATTTAGTTCGGTGTTCTTTGTTTAACCACATTGACTGATAACTATCGATATGTTGATGTTAATTATCGATTTGATTGACAACTATCGATATGTTGATGTTAATTATCGATTTGACTGATAACTATCGATATGTTGATGTTAATTATCGATTTGATTGACAACTATCGATATGTTGATGTTAATTATCGATTTGACTGATAACTATCGATATATTGATGTTAATTATCGATTTGACTGATAACTATCGATATATTGACGTTTATTATCGACTTAAATTGGCTTATAACTACCGATATATTGATGTTAATTATCGATTTGACTGATAACTATCGATATGTTGATGTTAATTATCGATTTGACTGATAACTATCGATATATTGATGTTAATTATCGATTTGAGAATGTACTGGCAATTACAGTTTATAGGGAGATCGATATTTTAATAAATAATCGATTTCTGTCTATTCATCGATATCGATATAACCAGCCGCATGCAAATATTGACCATCCATGTTATGTGAAATCGATAATAGATCGATAAGTTACCGACATGTAGTTATAAATAATCGATAGTTAAGTTAATTCATGCTTAGCCGATTTATCGGCCAAATCAATAATCGATTTTAATGATAATTGTCACTAATGCACACCGATCAACTTGATGTCGACAATACCTATTTGATCGATAACAAATCGATAGTCACGATAAAGAGGAATCGATATCTTACCACGACATGCTGATAAGGCACCGACGTGGCTGTCGCAGTGCACGTCTCATTGGCTGCTGTTTTCATCGTGATCTGAAATCTGACTTTTCAACAGTTTCGAAATTTCCCGCCAAAAAAGCAAAAGGCGAAATCCACAGCGTTCCAGTCAAAGGTAGAATGCTTCCGATAGGAAAGTTGTCGAATGAATGACAGTCCATAGCCGATATAGGGTCGATTTTATACATACGTGTGTGTGTCTGTGTGTGTGTGTGTGTGTGTGTAATAGGGTGGAGGTTAGAGAATGGAGCGCGGGCGCAGGGGGGGAGTTCCAGGTGTGAGTTTCAGTCGGATACAAAAGCAGGCCGTTTCTCCGAATAAACGAAGGGGTCCGGGTCCGACCGTTGCAGCGTTCTAGGCTTTTCCTTATACTGGCTATATGGAATTCCAGAGAACAGCTTTCCCCCCATTTCTCCAGGAAATGGCAGCTTTGTTATGGTGGTGTCTTTAACAGGCGAATGTTGGGCCATTTTTGGCGCGAGAATTGTATTCTGTACCTCCCCCGTGTAGTGCTTGTATACGCATGTCTGGATTACGGCGCGCCGTGTGGTTGATTCTTGTGTGGTATAGAGATTCCTGGGTGGATTCATAGATAGGTAGATGGATTGATGGATAGATGGATCGATGGACAGGTGGATAGATGGATAGGTAAATGGATTGATGGATAGATAGATAGATGGATGGATGGATGGATGAATGGTTAGATAGACAGATTGATAGATGGATAGGTGTAAATGGATTAATGGATGGATAAAGAGAAAGATTGATAGATGGATGGATTGATAAATAAAGTGGGATAGCTTGATAGAAAGATAGAATGATAAAATAAATAGATAGATAGATAGACGGATAGGTAAATGGATTGATGGACAGATTGTTATACATGAATAGAAAGATAGATAGATAAAGTAGATGAGTAGAAAGATGGATACAAGTAAAGACGGATGGATTGATGGATAGATAGATATATGGATAGGTGGGTGGGTATATAGATAGATAATAGACAGAAACATAGATAGATAGTTAGACAGATAGATAGATAGATAGATAGACAGAAACATAGATAGATAGTTAGACAGATAGATAGATAGATAGATAGATAGATAGACGGATGGATGGATTAATGATAGATAGAAAGATGAATAGGTAGGTAGATAGATAGATAGACAGACAAATAGATAGATAGATAGACAGATAGATACAGCAATATAACACATAGAAGAGTTATCAATTCCCGTTTAATTAACGCTAAGAAAAATGAGTGAACTAACCTGCATCATATATCGAATCGACGTGTTCCGGACGACGCATGCGCCGTGTGTGTATGTGTGTGTGTGTGTGTGTTGTTCCCTATGCTCTGTCTTTTTTCCCGCGCGTTTTTCGAAAGATTCCTAGAAACTTGTTGGCCAAGTCTATTTGTCAACATGTTGCTGAGGGCCCGAACAACCCCTTTTACCTTTTCCAAGTAAAAAGACTTTCTTCGTGTTCTTCAACTGTCCTGTTTTCAGCACGCATGTTATCAAGGAAACCATTAAGTTATTTGCGAGCTTCTTATGAGCTTAAACATTTCATTTCGATCTTGATATAGGATTCGGTTATTACCTTAGTGTTGACCACATACTGACAATGATATCATTAATGGAATAAAATTACTTGCTCATATTTTGTATTAAACAAAAGAGTTAATTGCTTTAATTAAGATTTTTACAACCGAGTTAGTAACAGCGTGATTTTATTAGGAATTATTTCACCAAATAATGCTCGTCAGTGGACATATAGCAGAAGATTAACATCAACTATATTGTCAAACTAATTACCAAGTAATATGGAACTATGCCTTAATTGTAATCCTCGTCGTTACCAAGTTGCTACAAGTTAAAATTCAAGTAACAATCAATTAATTATCAAGTAATTGCCAAGTAAAATTTCAAATTAATATCATGTAACTATTAAGTGAAATATCAAGCAATTATCAATTAATTATCAAGTAACTATCAAGTAACTATCAGGTAACTATCAAGTAACCACCAAGTAACTATCAGATAATTATCAAGTAATTTTCAAATAAATATTACGTAACTACTAAGTGAATTATCAAGCAATTATCAAGTAATTATCAAGTAACTATCAATTATCAAGTAACTATCAAGTGAAATATCAAGCAATTATCAAGTAATTATCAAGTAATTGTCAAGCAATTATCAAGACAAGTGAATTACCAAGCAATTATCAATTAATTAACAAGCAATTCTCAAGCAATTATCAAGTAATTATCAACCCGTATTGATTCTTCAATAAGTGTCAATTACCTGGGTAATAATTAAGTAATGATAAGGTAACTTTATTACCGCAGTAAGTAATAACCTATCAAGTTATTTTTAATTCGTTATCAATAAGTTGATGCTAACCGACTTACATTATAAGATAAATATTAATTAATTACCGAAATAAATTATAAAATAATCATTAATATACGTCAGTCAAACCCAGTTGGATATTTCAAGAATTCTGTACACTATAATTCAACTTAATTCATTAGAAATCAAAACGATGACCCAGTTTACTCTTATGCGAATGTGAGGATTAGCTTTCCTGTACTTATTTTACTATTACATCTCGTAAGCAAGTCCTGTTAAGTATGCAAGTTTTCAAAGTGAACTTGACGCGTATTAGAAAAGGGTTTCGATTTTTCCATGTTTGAAAAACAGCTGTTTCTAAGTAGTCTGCTATATGAAACAGGCTTTTTCCCCTTTGACAAGCAATGTCACGGCCCTATGCCCCGTTCTGCGTCCAAAAGCAAGTCTGGTTTCCATTTTCGCCCTCTTCCACTTTCTCGGTAATTTCTTCTTTAGCGCCCTTCTCTGGTGTCTTCTATGGCTAACGTCATTTTAAAAGCAAAGCTGTCCCTATTACAGCCTTTTGGGTTGTCCTCCACGCGGTTGCCATGGAAACCGATCCTTAAATTGATCAGTAAGCCCACGCGGTTGCCATGGAAACCGATCCTTAAATTGATCAGTAAGCCCACGCGGTTACCATGGAAACCGATTGTTGAATTGATCAGTTACATCATTTGTTTATGACGTTGATTTAATTATTAGAATATTAAAATTAAGTCAGCAAGCTTCCTAATAGAGCCACATATCTCAGATCGATACTATAGTTTTCTTTAATGGGTTGTGTCCGATATATCGATATCATATTGATAAGGATTTTGCATATCTTGAAAACTAGATAATAACATAGGAACTAGTTTTTTTTCAACAGGCTGCCCGAATGTAACCGATATCGACATCATATCGATCGGGATCTTAAATATCGACAGTACAAACCCTGATTGAAAATTCTAGTGTCGTTACTATCGAAGCTATTCTTTCAACAGGGTTGTCCGGTATCTCGATATAGAGGATGAAAATTCAATACAATAACATATATCGATATTGTATAGATAAGGATGATAAAAGCTGATACGGAGATCGATATCGATATCTTACGGATAAGGACTTTTTGAGTGTGCACAAGGAAATCGATATCGATTTAAGGAACCTTGCTGAAATATCGTAACGTTAAGATCGATACTAGTTTTCTTCAACAGGGTTCAGATATATCGATGCCTTTAGGCTCCGATATATTGTATCGATATCGCGTTTGATAAAGAAATCGATATTGAAGTTAAGAAACCTCATTGGGATACTGTATCGCTAATATCGATACTTCAGCAGGATTGCCCAATATTGATAAGAGTTTTGAATATCGCTAAGGAAATCGGTATCGATATTAAGGAATCTTGTTGAAATATCGTATCATTAAGATCGATACTAGTTAATCTTCAACAGGGTTCAGATTTATCGATGCTTTTAGGCCCCGATATATTGTATCGATATCGCATTGATAAAGAAATCGATATTGATGTCAAGAAACCTGACTGGAATATTGCATCGCTAATATCGGTACTAGGTTACTTCAGCAGATATCGCTAAGGCAATCGGTATCGATATTAAGGAGCCTTGTTGAAATATCGTTTTGTGAATATCGATATTTCAACAGGGTCCCGATAAATCGATGCTTTTAGGCCCCGATATATTGTATCGATATCGTACGGACAAGGAAATCGATATATCGATATCAAACCCTTAAGGATATCTTGCATCGATTATGTTGATATCAATACATCGTGATATCAAACAACCCTGCATAAGACTGAGCATACCTGCATTCACACTTATTGAATTGAAATCGTAATCACTGAATCTCTGTATTAGTCCTGCTTATATTAATAAAATTACTTTACCCGGTTTAATTTTATGCTAAGTCCTAATTAATATCTTAAAATAATAATGTTATTTGATTTAAACCTTATACGCTTACTTTTCTATTCCTATAAGCAGGCTACAGTAATAACAGTTGTTACTGTAATACGGAATAATAGCATAAAGTGAAAAGAAAGAATTTATACTGATGAGTTAATGACGATCCATTATCCGGTTTTTAAAGGCAGTCTCGCGGTTTTAAATTTAGAGAATCGTTAAAGACGCCAATCAGGGTCCCGTGCTGGGGAGTTCTGGTGGAAGCGTGGGAAAAGGCGTCGTAATGTGGAACAATAAGTTACACCCGCCCTGTAACTCGTCCTTCTGTTAGGCAGCCCCTGACAACTTGTACGACCGTCTTGAAGATTCTTTAAAAAAAAGGGAAAAGACAGATGCTGAATTCAGCTGAAATCGATATTTCTACATTAACTTTAATAGCTATTAATCAATCAATCATAAATTATCAATTAAATTGCACTGGAATCAATCTTATAACTCCATTCATCAATTATACAATTCGTGTAAGAACTTGTGAACAACCTAATAGCACAATGCGGTTTGGATTAAGGTCTAAAGAGTAAATGCTAAGTTTGAAACGCCCCAAAAAACTGAATGAAAACAATTACGTTGTTGGCCGTGCAGGACTTGTCGTGACCGTTGCGCGGTGATACGCTCTATGAGTGAGTGGCTAGTTTCTAAATGAACTCTAATGGAGCGCTGGAGCAGGCGAATGTAGGGCACACACAGTGCTTAATGGTTTGCGGCCGTAATTTGGAAGCCCGTCGCGGGGTCAAGAAGTTAATCGCACACTGACGGACCAAATTTGCGGTTTAACCCCCGAGGACCGTGAGAAAGGCAACTAGAAGCAGTCCGTGTTGCTGCAGGGCCTGGAGTATAACACAAACAAGGAAGAATTAAAAACGGACAAGATGATGACCATTCGTAGTGTTAACTACCTCGGTACTGTAATTCACCTATGTTCAATCTATACAGTTCCAACCTTGGTTCCACTATAAGTCAATTCCACCTATTTCCACCCATAGGTTTCGAGAATTCCACTTCTGTTCCATTAAGACCTGAAAAATATAACAAAAAGTACGAAGTTTGAAGTTATGTGAAGTTCCAACTTTGATTCCACTAGGTCAATTCCAACCTGAGTTCCATCGATGTATGAGCCAAAGTGTCCGTCTGTATTCCACAGAGCCCCGGGGAAAACTAGAATAAAAATTAATATGTTTATTTTTGAGTTGAATTAAGTAAGCAAGATCTTTTCGCTAATTCCACTGGTTCCACTTGTTCCACTGGCTACTTGACTGATGAAACGGTTCCACTTTTAGTACATAACACATATGTGAAACCACGTTTACACAAAAAAAGTAGAGACTTATCTCTATCTATCTGTCTGTCTGTCCGTCTATCTATCTGTCTATCTGTCTGTCTGTCTATCTATCTATCTATCTATTATCTAACTATCTATCTATCTGCTTGTCTATTAGTCTATCATTCTATCTATCTACATATTTACCTATCTATCTGTCTAGCTAACTATCTATCCGTTTGTACGTTTCATCCAGTTCCATCGTGTGTCCATACTAGGATCTGGAATCCACTGGAGTTCCACCTTGCTCCATTTGGTTCCACCATGTTCCAGTCAGTCAAGAAGGAAGCTCGAGTCGGATTACGAGGAACCAGCAACTGAAAATGACATGCTCCACCTTGCTCCACATAGTTCCACCATGTTCCACCTTATCCCAATCCGCCCTTAGAATGCAGTTATACCTTTTCATCAGAACGAAACAAAAATAAAACTGTTTACACAACAAATTTAATTGTTATAAAGCCATCAATTTTGATTGTGTGTTATTGTTTATTATAATTAAATTTCAAATATATCTTATTAATGATATATATTATATTACATATATATAATTAATTAGTATTGTTTATTATTGTTACGATAGACGCCATCAGAATTTACGTATAATTACCCTGAAATTCCACTGGTTCCACTCTTCCCAGCATTAGTTCCACTGTGGTGATTCCCATTGAAGGTATGCAAACAGAGGAAGCGAGAGGGGGGAGATGTCCGTGGGAAAAGACGGCAGGTGCCAGGCTCGTGTGAGATTACAACGGTTGGGCTTATTGACGGACGCCATTATTGACTGTCGACTTGTTGGATTTACCTTTTACTGGTCCAAGCCGCAATCGGCTGCTCCCGTCGCCTTTCAACAAAAACAATCTCCTCTCGGATTCCTTTATCAGCGCCTGGACGAGAACAAACAACTCGTTATCAGTTCAGCTCGATTGTTTTTCAATAAGATACTTTGCTTGTCAGCAGTTTCGACAGCTCCCTGTTCGCTTTTCAAAACGCAGGGTGATTCTAAACAGTGCCACACGAGATACATCAGCATCGCTTTTAATTTACGTAATATATTAATTATACAGCGCTATTATTTTAGAGTAATTAGTTAAAGTAGAAATAGTAATGAAATAATCATCGTTTTTTGAGGGAAAAAGTTGAGCAGAGGAAATCCGTTGCCTCATGAAAAGAATTGGCGCGCTTTTTCACTACGTAGTTCCAGTTTTTGCCGCAGCACAGAAGTGGCGCCACTGTATGGGTTTTTATGCTCGTTCCTTTAGAAGTAGGACTTAATGACACTAGTGTTTTCCAAATAATTTTAATAGTTTAATATACTATTATAACTTAATCATTCTAATTAAGTTTTATTTAAGAAAGAATCGTAATTGTAATAACCATAGTTCATTAGTTGAATCAGCGTGAAATTCTACTGTTAAAATTATCTTACCATTAAGAGCCTATAAATGAATTACATTAACAAAGCACCGATGAATCAGTTAATAAAATTACAGAATTGACATTAATAAGCTGGGTTACACAAACATTGATCAGTATTAATTAAGCGTGATTCTGAAATTTGAATCGGTGAGACAGAAAGGAAAGGAAGATAACGAATAGCTTCACACGAGCAGCGTGGGAACGATCAATTTGTCACCATCCATCGACCGGCACGCGGTGTTTGTTTACAGACAATTGTTTGTAAACATATCCTCGCCGTGCATTCACACTTGCGGACAATACGGAAATCGCCAAGTTCGTTAACCCGAACCGTTCTTAAATAAACAAATCAAACAAGTGTGCGACACGTGCAATTTGCAAACGTTACTCGTGTGGATTCCTATCTCAATCAACTGCTAAATAGCCGTTTCTTAATTTAAATCTATATCGTTCTCAAATCAAAATTAACCTCAGAACTAGAAATTAGAAATCAAGATCAAACAGCAAAGACATTTACGGATAAAAAAGCAAATGTAAAATCGTTACTTAAGTGCAGCCTAAAGTACATTTTATTCACTTAAAAATTTTCACCTCAACAATCAATTTATAAGAATAGTGAATAAGATGTTGTGATAAAAGTCGAAAACAACAGCAAATTATGTAACATAAACGCGGGTATATCCAGGGTCCTGCAGTTTTTGAATCTTCTTTGTGGTTAGCAGGTTTGCTGTTTAGTAACACCCTGCGGTTCGTACCCTGGGGGCTTTCTAAAAGGCAGCACAAGCAGAAAGAGATCGACAGAGACCCATTATAGAAGCCGAGGGGGCAAAAAATAAATAAAAGACGTTTCTGACCGAGCAGGCAGCCACTGAACGTGACTGTTGGGAATAAGTCCACTAGTACGTTCCCACGGTTCTGGCCATAGCATCACTCTCACCAGGCTAGAACTCCCTCCCCCCCAGCCACCCTCCGCCTTATGCCCACCCGGTGGCATACTTTCGAAATCCCAACCTGTCCCAGTACACCCCTTTTTTTAAAATAAAAATTGTTGAAGGTTTACCGTCATATTCGGGTTATTGGTGTGCCGTATTGATTGGATTGGATTTCTCTATATTATGTAATTAGAATGATGAAGCCCAAGAACAGGTTATTCTATACATATTCAAAGCCACAAGACCGCATTCCCCATGGTTTGAGCTGGGACAGGTTGGGGTTTGGTTGTAACGCCACCCGGTGTTGGAATACAACCCTCAAGTGGAGGGCCCCTTCGTCAGCCCCGGTTCTTTGGGGTCTACACAGCGGCTCCTCCTCGGCTTTTAACCAGCGGCTCGTTTCCAGCCTTGCTTCTGCTGCTGCTCACTTCAATTACCAACACCCGCCTCCCACGTGCCGATCCCTCCCTTCCATCTCGCCCGTCCACCCATCCAGCCCTCGGACCGAAAAGGCGTTTCGTTTTTTAAGATAACCCATTTGAATATTTGGGCGCCAAACGCTCTGTTTTATTAGTATTCCCTTTCTTGGTACCTGAATCTAGTTTAAGTCTAATCATAGCTTTTTAAATCGATATCCTTTTATCTATCCATGTTGCGAAGATTTCTACCTATTGTGAAGTGTAAGTTATCGATAATTAACTTCCCTATCGATTCCTTACAGATTCAATATAGCCTTAGAATATTCTAAGATATCGATCATTAGACCCTATCATATTTCATGTTGCGGAATCGATCTATTGAGAGCGCAAAGTAATAAATCGATTACTAACTTAATTATCGATTCCTTTTAGAGTTAAGTTAGAAGATACATCAGATAATTCAACCAATTTAAACTGTAGTGCAGTCAAGTGAGAGTAAGTGCTGTATTTGGAAAGACTGATAAACCCTAATTGGTTGGAAAACTTGATTGCAATTAAAGTTAATGTCATGGGAATTGACGACTGACTTGCGACAAGGGAATCATGGGAATGTTTAACGTAATGGAACTGCAGCAATGCGTATCTGTTTTTCGTTTCTTTTCTTTTTCTCACAATGCAAACAAGCGAGTGTGGGAACGCGATTCTTATCAGAATTCCGCCTCTTCACAGGCCGGCCTCGAGTCCTTCAAAAGACTCGCACGTGCGACCCCTTCGCGCTCTTTCCAACCAAATTCTACAGAACCTTGTACTGGATAAAAGTTAATTGCTTATAATATCCGCATTTTCATAGATATAGCATCCAGAACAACACAGGATGTAGAACTCATAACTTGTTATACACTCGTTAAGTTCCGTTGAAATCGGGTGGTTAACTTTACTAAAATTTACAATGATTCTTGATACTTCATAGATTCTGACTATACTATTCACCTAAATATAAGAAGTGAAGAAACTGTCCACTTTAATTGGACATTGGGACTACAGCGTGCTATTTAAATGAGGCAATTAGGCAAGGGTTTGTTAGAAAAGCCTGCGGCTTTTTTTCTAAACTTCTCCTACTTTTTCACAGCGTGGGATAGTTGGAAGGAATGTCCGGCTTTACGGACACAAAAACCATAAAGGGGGCCCCTGTCAATTTCTCTTTTTATCTCGCAGGGCGGTGACAACACACACCCGTGCTCAGCAAACTGCTTCCAATACAAAAGAAGGGCCTTCAGTCAACACGACCGGGATAGCTCCAACTTGATTTGTCCACCCTACCTGCTCTTTTAGTTCTTCACTAAATAGAGTAATACTAAACCAAAGTTTAGCGTAAAACGCATGGAACACAATTAGTATTTCCGGCTAGTAGTGATATTCAAATATATGGTGACCGTTACAAGTTCCATAGATACAAGATGGCGCTGCTGTCAGTGGTGAGAGATTTATTGCGCTCTGCCCGGTCTTATAATCAACAGAACGATTTTCTTATTTGAGAATTTTTTATATTTCTTTAGGAGTGAAAAAGTGAGAAAGAAATAGTATTAATAAGTTAATTACAGTTGACTAACGCGTGAATGCTTTTTACTGTACAGGGTCGCGGGGACAAATTTTTTTGAAACGGAAGGATTCGCATGGGAGAGATTCCCAAACGTCTCTTTTTTCTCACAAGGGGGGACCTTTTTTTTCTGTTTATGCGATATGACGTGGCGTGTACGTGAGGAACATATGGTGCGTGTCATGGCATGCGCTCACCCTTGAGCGCTGACGCCGATTAGCTCTGATGTCACCGAGGAGTTTTGGCGGATTTTAAGCCTGCTCTACCCTAAGACGGCAGCCCACCAAGAAACGAATAATGCCCACCGATTCAGCGTGGCTTCATACCTAGAAAACCTATCTTGGTTCGCCTATAACTCATAAAGGAGAATTTATAACAGGGGCGCGGAATTTAAAACCCGCCAAATTAGCCTGCACAAGTTGGCGGCACAGGTGGCCTTTTGCGAGTGTGGGAACGCCGGTGTGTGCCACGTTCCCACGGTGGCCCAAGCCTGTCTCACAACAGCTACACCCCATGCCCAATCTCGCCGGCACATGCCAGAATCGTTTTTATGACTGTCTCACCCCCCAGCCACCCTCCCCCTCACCCGGCCGGGGTCCTATGCCTTATGCCATTGGTTGCTTGCTGGATCCAAGCTCCGCCCCCTGCCTTGACTCTATATAAAGCACGCGAGACCCTGCGAGACCTTCATTGTGCAAACGACTTCAGTCCGCGTCACGTCTCTGTCGCCGTCTCGTTGGAGAGCTTTTCAGTTTCGAGTTTCAAAAATGGCAGACAGTTCTTACGAATCCGTTACACCTGTGCAAGCAGATCAACCTATTTCACGGACTTACCAATACAGAAAGGTAAATCACATACTGTCCTTTTTTTTAATTCTTCCGATTAACGGAACATCATCCGTCTGTATTGACATTGCTAGTTTGTTTTTCGCCGTTTGTTGACTTGTGTATTAACGGCCGACTTTTGTTTTTCTCCAGGTTATGAAACCCATGTTGGAGCGAAAACGCCGCGCTCGGATCAACCGATGCCTCGATGAATTAAAGGAGATCATGAGTGCTGCTTTGGCCTCCGAAGGAGAGAACCTGACCAAGTTGGAGAAGGCCGACGTCTTGGAATTGACCGTACGTCACCTGCACAAACTCCGCGAACGCCAGGCTCTCGGTCTCAACTCCTCGTCGGCCTCGCAGAGCGATAAATACCGCGCTGGATTCACTCACTGCGCCGCTGAGGTATCGCGCTTTCTAGCAGCCAGCACGGGGTTAGATGTCACCGTGGGTCAGCGATTGCTCTCGCATCTGGGCCGCTGTGTTCAGCAGATGGACCGACCCAACACCCCGGTTATCTCGACTCCGGTGTTTTCCTACTCGGCAGCGGCTCTTCCATCATCATTTGGTGCGTCGACGTACACACCACCCTGCTCGCCGAGCACTACCGCGCCCCATGTTCAAATTTCCACCCCGGCGCCGCCGTCGATGATGCTGAGTCCTGTCAGCAGCCCCGCTCTCTCGGAAGCCGACTCGACCCCTTGCGATTATTCCAAGTATTCAGCTTTCCAGACACAAATAGCAGTCGCCCCTGATAATGGCAAAGTGTGGAGACCCTGGTAATTTGTATTTACCAACTGATTCCCACCTTCACTCCACACCCCCTCCCCCGCCTAAAAAAACTTGTGATCTGAAAGTCTTCCTCCTTTGTTTTTTCCCCCGTGTTTATATTGTTGAAATTGATGTTTGTACATAATTTATAATGCGTGTGATAATCAAGAACTATATCGAGTTTTTTTTTGAAGAGATGAAATCGTCTTTCAATTGTTGCCTTCTGCAATATACGCCAATTCTGAGAAAGCATCAATCTTATTTTGTATTGCGTTGTGGTTAGTCTTTTATTTCTTGGGATTCGGTTTTTCTGAAAGAATGGGACTTGCCGTCGCACCGGTGAATGCGTTTCCCACGGTAGCTTTCGTATGTGCCTAGGGCATTTTCCGTTTAAATTTCTATAAGTTTTTTAAAACAGTCTAATTTAGTTTTTACTTTGATTTTTTGGCCATTGTGTTTTTTTATTTATTAGTATGTGTATAGTGAGAACGCGCTCCAGCACTTGACCTCCGGGGTTGACCTTTACGAGCGAACATTACCTTAATGACACACGCGTGATGTTCACAAGTAGAGACGGGGAGAGGAAAATGTATAACGATCTCATTATTAAAAAAGAAAGATTCAAAAATGATGAAAAACGTTACGTCCGCATATAGCGTGACCTGATTCTCACGGCGGACAGTGTCCGTTTCTTTTATTCCCGCTGAGATGATTGAAGAACGGACACTTTTGAACCGGGTTTCCGGCTGCGGACACAATCGTAATTTTTTAACGGACACAGGTTCGAATCCGGCCGTTATGACAAGGAAGTGGGTGCTATACTAGAGAATCACGTGACGTCACTTCCGGCCGAGAAGGAAAAAGATTTAAGAACGAAAAAAAACAGCGTGGGAAACGACGCCAGGTGTCAAATAGGCCAACACCAACGTCCCGGGTTAATTCCTATTCCGTAAATAAATAAATAAAAATCTGGAAAGGAAACTTCGTGATTCTGGTTCGAGATTCTCTTTTTCTGCTCTTTTCATATATCGTTAGTGTTTTTTTTCCTCGGAGTTGGAACCGTGAGTCCAATACAGAATGGCGCTGTCCAAGGTTGAGTTTTTTAAATGAAAAGGTGAAAACGTTGGCACGTGTTCGTACTGAACCGCTTGTGATCGGTATTCATCGGCTGTATACATTCTTATTTTAATTTACTTATGTTTATGAATAAGAAATTGCTATTAGAATGAAAAGATAATGCTATTCCTGGCAGTGGAATTATCTTTAACTGAGAGGAATTGAGAAGTAAATGATTCGATTGAAGATTCTAAGAAATATATCTTAATTGCATAATCTAGTCTAGGGTTAGGTCCTTAACAGATACCTGGATAGATACAGAGAGATAGATGGATAGATAGATAGACAAATAGCCGGTGAGTTAGACGGTTAGATAGACAGGCAGGACATAGATAAATAGATAGAGAGGGAGATAGACAGATAGATACTTAGATGCACGGAAACCTGTTAATTTGCTTGATTGCCATTTTAACTGAACTTCATATATTTATATAAAAAATCTTACGTATTTTACTGGCAACAGAAATCCACTTTTATATGTCTGTCTATCTATCTATCTATCTATCTATCTATCTATCTGTCTATCTATCTATCTGTCTATCTATCTATCTGTCTATCTTTTTATCTGTCTGTCTATCTATCAATCTATTCTATCTGTCTATCCATCTATCCATCTATCTGTTTATCTATCTATCTATCTATTTTATCTGCCCATCCATCTATCGATCTATCACCTTTATATCTATTATATCTATCTATCTATCTATCTGTCTGTCTATCTATCTATCTGTCTATCTTTTAACTGTCTGTCTATCTATCAATCTATTCTATCTGTCTATCCAACTATCCATCTATCCATCTACCTGTTTATCTATCTTTTTATCTGTCTGTCTATCTATCAATCTATTCTATCTGTCTATCCAACTATCCATCTATCCATCTATCTGTTTATCTATCTATCTATCTATTTTATCTGCCCATCCATCTATCGATCTACCACCTTTATATCTATTCTATCTATCTATCTGTCTAGCGATCTACCTATCTATCTATCTATCCATAGATATATCTATCGATCTATTTATCTATCTAGTGAACCTATCTGTGCTTGTGCCAGTTGGGTTCTGGGACCGGTTGGTATCTGACAATATGCCACTCGGGGCTTCAGTTTCAGGCCAAGAAACCACACACCCTTTCGTTTTGAAACCCCCCCCCCCCATTTTCAAACATTTTTTATTTCCCATGCCTATGCAAACGGATACTGTAACCCTCTTTAATGGCTGCTGATTAGATTGCGGGTGGGTTTTCTTACTTCTTCCCCAAAAACGAGATAAACTAGAATCCCGCCTTGCCATTATGTTTTCCCATTCCCCATGTCCTAACTGGTTGCTTCCTGATAATTGTCTTTCCAGAGTGCGGTGCTAATCTCAACAAAGTTATACAGATTGACAAAGAGTTTCCCATGTCATTTTCTAACATCTTTGTAAATTGGTTATAACATGGTTAAAATACGTTGTATGCATAGCAGATGTGTAGTGTCTTTTCAAAATTTCAAATTTTCCGAAAAGTAATGAATTGTTGATTAACTATTATCGAAATAGTTATCCAAATGCCAATAATATCCGCACTATAAAAAAGAACGGACATCGATTCCAGAATTGTAATTAAATTTAGTTAATGTAATTAGAGAGAAATCTCGCTTCACCTATAAGTTAGATTAATGACTGAAGTAATTAGTCAGCTATTCACTACAAAGTTAATAATAATAATACAAAGCCCATGCAGGTCAAAATCTATATGAATGAATATACCAAATCAATTCATCTAACGTGAATTTTGAATATACCCAAATAGCAATCAATTAGTTTAATTATTGCATCAATATACACGCCTGGATGACAAAACCAGAACCAGGCAGTACCTGTTCGTACGGTTACCGTTGACCTTGTGAATCTGGAGATTCCGGGACTCCAAATGTGGCTGTCCTTATCCGACACTAGTTTCGCATTCGCAATTTTAACAGCTAAATGTCAGCTATATAACAACTATAGCAGATAAGATGTGAAATTTCAATTGATAATCAGTTGGACATCAATAGTTCATGTTTTATAGTTTTAGAGACTATAAAACGAGTGGCGATCCCTGTTTTACAAAGAAATTGGGAGGGTTGGTTTTCGAAGGGGGGGAGGAGGGGGAGGGGGAGGGGGAGGAGGGGGGAGGGAGGAGGAGGTCATGACCTGGCGTGCCGGTATTGTGGAGTAGAAGCTGGTGCCCCATGGCGCGACGGGTGCCACGGAATGTTTTGGGAAGCACAACAGTGGCTCGTTCCCACGCTCTCAACCTTCCTTGGCTCTCACCTAATAGCCACAACGGACCTCTCTTACAACGGACAACGGCTATGCCTTTCTTCTCTTACGCAACTCATCACATGCGAAAAGCCCCGCTCACTTTGCCCTACATTAACGGTCACACAACAAGCAAAACCCACAAGATCGTCTCTATAACGGACTGTCCGTTATGTCAATCGGAAGATAAGTTGATATTCCAGAATCCGATCTGTAGATGAACACGAATACAAGTTCGTCATATAACGGACTGTCCGTTATGCAAGACGGAAATGAAACGCGCCGGTCTTGATAAGATAGTTGAATATAGATCGATGCTTTTGGACGGTTACTGTTAATTGCACCTTATATTGAGCTATTAACTTGAATGTATTTCTATTCTTATGTGTATATCCAAGAAACGTTATTGGTACTAGAAATGCGATAAGTAAATTAAGTTGATACTTGTGTTATTTGAAAGGATTGAAAAAAGACAGACTTTCCCACAGTACTTGACAACAATTAGCCAGTAGAAAAAAGCTGTGTCAATTAAAAGAATAGGAACTTATGAAGCGAGTCAGTGAACTATTGGAAAATCGAGTCACACTTTAACGCCTCTGCTGAATTGGTTAGTCGTTACGGAACGAGTCTTTTCACCACTCGGTTTTTATAAGTCCCTTCGGAGAGACAATGTCTAACTCCTTTGAAGAAGAAAAAGAGCTGCTTTTCGACTTTTCTAATCCGGTTAATTCTAACTATGAATAACTCAGAGCGGATTTAAAAAGTAATCCGGATGGTAATCTCTGTGAGACAAGCAGCCAGCTCGCGTTCTCACACTTCTTGACGCAGAAATAGATCTGCAAATTCGCAAATTCTTCGCATTGCCGATCTTACCGGAGGTCAGACGGGAACATAACTTTATAATCGCCATGGCGTTTATCACTGACGATGGATTCGAGGTTCTAGACGATGAAGACAGATGAAAGATGGATAGGTAGAAGGGTAGATAAGTAGATAGATAGATAGATCGATAGATACATAGATCGATAGATACATAGATCGATAGATAGATAGATCGATAGATAGATAGATAGATAGACAGGTAGATAGATAGGTAGGTAGATAGGAAGATAGATAGATAGATAGATAGGAAGATAGGTAGAAATAGATAGATAGATAGATAAATAGTTAGATCGATAGTTAGATAGATAGGTAGATAGATAGACAGATAGACAGACAGAGAGATAGACATATAGGCAGATAGACAGATAGCTAGGTAGACAGATAAATAGATAGATAGACAGATAGATAGATAGATAGATAGATAGACAGACAGACAGACAAATTGATATCATAATACTGTTATATAAAGGTAAACAGATAGACAGATGTATCGATAGATACGAGATGGATAGATAGACAGATCGACAGATAGATTGATACAGATACGGGTAATTAGATAGATAGATAGACATACAAACAGATAAATAAAGTGATAGACAGATAGATAGCTAACGGGAGGTTGAAGATAGACGGAAACGGCGTAAAAAGTTGCGAACCCTTTTCGAGTTATATAGCAACGACACCGAAGGGCACTCGAGTAAGTTGAGGCTTCGTTTTTATCATTTTTTCCCTCTCTTTTTCTGTTGTTTCTAATGGCTGATGGCATGGCACAGGTGGCGCGTACGCTGATCTTCTACTGTGGGAACGCCGGTTGAAACTCAGTTCCCACGGTTGCAATCAACGGGGTTCGCAACTCTGACAAGTTCAAGGGTGGCTTCCACGAATCGTGAATCCCTGGTTAAGATTCTCAGACCGGGGAACATGAATCCCAGGTAAGGAGTCAAAGGAGTATTCGTGAAAACAGAGGTAAAAACGAGATTCATGGTGTTATATATTGAGATTCTTGAGGGTTACGAACCCTGCTGAGGGGTGGCTTGCTTTCCCACGGTAGCAGAAATACCCCGGCTTGGGGGTGGCTTAAACAAAGCGGGGGTGAAATGATCCCTGCGTGGGAATTCGGTACCCAAGTTTTAACATGGATCCACACGCTAGACAATTAAGGGTCACAAGGTCGCTTGGGATGCGTGTTTCTAAACCATAGGCGGGCTTGGCATTAAACCGAATCCGATATACAGCAAAACGTTATCATTTTGAGAATATCACAAACAATGAAATTTGATTCACGCAGGCTACTGTATACAATAAACAGACCTAATGCCAAGCTCACCTAGGTTTTAGACATAGCAATGCAATCTCAACTTTGATTAAGATTCAACCAGTTGTATTAAGTTATCTGACCATCTTTCGAATATAGGTTTAAATAGGTCCATTGCCAAGCTCACCTAGGTTTTAGACTTACGTTGAGTATCTTAACCCGCTGAAATGGTCAGCTTGAGATAAGGCTGATTTTTGCAGAAATCTTTATGACTCGCAATAAAAGACAAGGGTTGTTTGAACTACCGCTAAGGTCGCCTAGGTTTTGGACAGGGGCTGGATAGGGTGGTTCTTTCAACAGGGTGGGGGGTTGTTAGTCGCGCGCCCAACCACTTCAAATGCCGGACCAATAGGCGCGCGTCGAACAACCTGTTTGCATCGGGCGAGAACGGAGTTTGAATCGACTCTTCTCCAGTGTCACGTGGGTTGCCTCACTTATGTGACTATGGCAGTTAGAAATTAAACTCAGTTGTCCCGTAGACGTCGACCGGAGCGGACGTCCTACTTGTCGATGCCACAATTCGAACACGAGGAATACAACAACCTGTTGGATTGGTGATTCAGCAATCACGTGACAGACTTTCGAAAGCCAATGTGGTTCGCGCTCATCGGAGTCAGTGTTGTTGGGCAATCCGAAGAAAACTCAAAACATGCCGTCCCAGCCGCAATCTTCGACAGGATCCGGATGGGAGGAAAAGGAATCCATATCGCGGACCATGATTTACAAAAAGGTACGTTTGGTCATATTTCGGTAGGTCTGACAATATAATGACAATATTATGACAAGTTTCAAATGGTGGATTTCAGTGGGAATTAACTGTTTAATTTCTGTGTGAATCAGGTGACGAAACCACTACTGGAGAGACAGCGACGGGCCAGGATCAACCGCTGCCTGGACGAACTGAAGGAACTGATGAGTTCCGCTCTTGCAGCCGAGGGAGAGAATCTCACCAAACTGGAGAAAGCCGATGTTCTGGAACTGACAGTCAGACATCTTCATCAACTGCAGCGGGAAGGAGAACTGAGTCTGTCGGCCACGGCCAGCGGGCTCTTCGGGACTCCGCTGCATCCCCGCTCGGGATTTCAAGTGAGTTTCCAAATATACTTTTCGTTAAACCACTCTATTACATAACCCGATGTAATTTATCAATCAAATCCATTGTCAGTTAAATTATCAGATTATTTAGAGTTAATCAGCATTCTTAATTATAATAATTTGATGTAATCGAATGCTCTTTTTAAACTAGACTGAAGAATCAACAAATGTTAATCCTGAAATTCATATTAAAGTTAATTAATCAAACAGAGGGTTAAGTTCAAACTCGCATATTCGAGCTATCTAATGTTAATTAGAATTCGGAATCGATGACATGTTATGAGCAACAAATTTAGCCATCTATACTGATTGCTAGTAATCACTAAATTAAAAGTGTTGAACAAGAATGAAAGTGAAACGATGTAATCGGCATTAAATTTAGTCATCAGTATCAGTAGCTTTTTGAATTAGTCTGTAAAAGATTCAAACAACCTAGTTTTTAGGAATCAAATTAATCTAAAATGAATGAAATCAAAGGGTAAGATCAAGTTCATCAAAGGATAATTTGATCTGATTTCAGGCAGCCACAAACGGATCATCAACGGTCACGGACCGCCGCCGCTACCAGGGCGGTTTCATCGCCTGCGCCCAACAGGTCGCATCCTACGTCATGAAGAACCAGGATCTGGAACCGGGAATCAGTCAACGACTCCTCGCCCATCTGGCCCGATGTGCGCAGCAGCTGTCTGAATTCCCCGCTGCTCCATCCCTGGCCCAGCCATTCGCCGTACCTGGACCGGCTCCCGAAGCTCCCAGTCAATTCATTCCCTTCCCAGCGCAGGAACCAGTTTTCCCAGCGCGTCCGGAATACTCCATAACGGCCCAGTTCCAGTTGTACAGAAACAAATCCGACATTCCAGCATCTGCAGTTATCCTGTCGCCACCTGTTGTCGCCGCCGATCCTGCAGTCAGACTGGAGGAGAAACCGCTGCTGGTGGAATCGGTGAAAAGGAAGGCGGATTCTCCCGAGATTCCCAGGATTCCGAAGAAACGCTACGCCCACTGCAGTTTCCAGGAGGATTGCGAAGAAGATCCAGCTGGAACGGCTGCTGGAGAACCGGTTCCTGGAACATCGCGCGGGAGTATCTACGTGGTGGAGAGTAAGATCCTGGAAGTACCGCGGCCCAGGAGCGATGATAGTGAAGATGATGCAGCCAGTCGAGATGAAAACATGTGGAGGCCTTGGTAGAATCAACGTATGGGATTCGATTCAACCCGCCCGATGCTTTCTGTGCTGTGATGATCTTCATTTGTTTTTTTTCAATGTAATTATCTAAGGGGCCCGGAGTCTTTCATCCAATTATATCGATTAATGTAGATTACAATTAGGTTTTAAATGCCTTACTATAACTCGAAGCCTTGATGGATCAAATTCGTTTTTAAAATTTTCGGTTATCTTCTCGTTTTTTTTCCTCCCCCCGCTGTTTGGGGTTCAAGTTTTGAGAAATGAGCAGAATTCACATGTGCCTTGCATGTACAGCTGTATACGTCTTGATGATTCTCATTTTTAAAAGAAGGCTTGATTGATCTCAAGACCGAATCTTAATTGTACCGTTTGATCTATTTTTTAAATATGAATCTCATGTTTTGAGCGACGACAAAATCGCCAATGTCTTCCAATTATTTTTGTAACATGTTTTTCTCATGTGAAGAATTTGAAATAAATTTTTGTGTTTTCCATTCGCATGGATAATCAACTTCCGGGAGAGTCATTTATTTTGCACTCGTGTGACAGGCTTTTGTTGTCAATCTAAATAAAAGTCGTGAAAGTATGAAAGCCATCTGAAAAAGTTGACATAGTTGAAATACCTTCTTAATTGGCTGCTGAACAAAGAAGCGATTGTAGTTGGGGGGGGGGGGAGAAAATGAATAATATCTCGACTGTTGACGGAAAGCCCGGTCTCCTTAAATGGATCGACTCGTTTTCAGCGGTTTAGCAAGAATTCTCGTTGGACTGAGGGAAAATAATGCGGATGTCGCTGGTCTGGAGAATTTTTGACATTCTAGCGGCGCTTGAAAGTCGCTGGTGCACGTGGAGAAGTAATTAATGACGCTGCGCGGTTATACCTTTTTCTATCTTCGCCCAGCACAGCTGATAAACGCTTACCGGTCATGCAAGCTGAAAGAATGCAAATGTCGAAATACTCGTCAAATATCGGCCAATTGATATTACTTTGCAGTCTACTTACTGGAGAAAACGGGTTAGCTTATTGCTCCAACACTTTCAAAGACGTAGCAGCCGAAAAAATCACGAGTGTAGACCTAGTAGCACTTCATGCACCCGTCAAGTTTCGTTTGAATCTGGTCGATAGTTTTGCTAAAATAAAACAGTAAAGCGATATTGATGCAATCGACTAAGGAAATGAAGCATCAGCATATCAAAACCAGTTATGGACGTTTAAGAAAACTGTCGCGTCCAACAATACCAGTTTGGCAATATCTTGCACGTCCGTTATTCTATCATTTCTGATGTTTTATTCATCTTGGATACATTCTTGAAAAACACTGTATAAAATAGCCTATAATAACTCATTAGTTGTTGATATTACCAGGCGAAATTGAGAATCCGTTGATTTAGACACACGGGTTTAAAAAGAATTTAAAAATATACCACTATCGCCCTCTAGCGGGCAAACCAGGAACTAAATTAAAATTTAAGTATTAATTAATAATTCCTACATTTCATTACGTCTTTGTTCCGTTTTACTACAAAGTTTATTACATGAAAAGAAAATTTTCGTAATATAGTTCAAATTATAAATACATGTAAAACTAAATCGATAGTTTAGTCGAAACAGTGTAATCGATCACCTGCCATATTGTCGTTCCCTTGAGGCTACCTCAATAACGAGGCTGGCCGGAGACTTTTGTGTTTTGCAATATCTGGGATTCTAAGCATCTGTTCTGTATAAGTAAGCTATCTTGGGATATTAAAGCATCTTAGGATTACGTGAAGCCGTTTTACAGCTGTTTAATTTATAGTAGCGCGTATATTACGTGCGAAAGTCCACGTGTGTAGCCTCCGTTGACCGCTTGCAACACTGCCATCGTTCCATATTGAACTTGAAAGCGGTCAACCAGTCAACTCTAGGCTAGAATTACTTAGTGCGTACTTTCATCACCGTTAATGAGTGTACTTATTTGCCACGCAGGACACTAATTTCTCAACAAAATGAGTCGCTTTTTCGCTAATTCGTCGGACTCGGATACCGAGAGCGATACCAGTGAGGAGCTGGCACCGCAGAAGGCTCCTCAAATCTCAAACTTTGCTGTAAGTTGAACAGTGACATCACACGTCTTAGTCTGTCTAATTCATTCTGATTGCAGTTCAGCGATGACGAGGAAGAGCAGAAGCGAGTCGTCCGCTCGGCAAAGGAAAAGAGGTACGAGGAGTTGAAGGACCTTATACGCCAGATTCGCAACCACAAGAAAATTAAGGACCTCAGCAATATGCTGACCAGTTTTGACGACTTGACAAAGGCCTACACGAAAGCGCAACCTGTCATTCTGAAAGAGGAGAATGGTGTAGCCCCCCGATTCTTCATCCATTGTTTGGCCGAGATGGAAACGTTCTTGAACGACTTGTGGGAAGACAAGGACGGCAAGAAGAACTTGTCAAAGAACAACTCCAAATCGCTGGGAACCCTGCGCCAGAAGGTCAGGAAGTACATTAAGGATTTTGAAACTGACATCGCCAAGTTCAGGGAGAATCCTGACGCCGACGCTGAAGAGGAAGAAGAGGAAGAGAAGGAAGAGTCGGACGATGAATCGGAGGACGATGTGGGTCCCTCCGCATTCAAGAAGGCGGAACCCGAGCCGAAGAAACCCTCTATGAAGGTACGTTGATGTACTAACTGATCAGTTCGAGTCGTTCTGTTGTTGCCTGTGGTAAAATGTAGAGATAGTTATAAAATTATCTGTTCTTGTAGCACGTCAAAGCGGTCAACGTTGACGGTGAGGACAGTGACGACTCGTACTGGGGATCTGACTCTGACGAAGAGACGACCAGCTCCGAGGACGAAACCAACTACGCCGACCTTCGCGAGAAGTTCTTGAAGCGCACCACTCAGGAAGAGGATGAACGCAAGAAGAAGGAAAAGAAAGACAAGAAGGACAAGGAAAAGGAGAAGCGTCGTCTGAAGAGGGAGGAAGAGGAAGCTGAGGAGCTCGACGGGGACGCCGATTGGGTCCCCGTCCGTCCCCGGGCCGCCGCCCTGGAGAAACCCAAAATGTTCGACAAGGACGCCGAGATCACCAGTGGCGTTGTTTTGAAAAAATTGAGCGAAATCTTGTCCGCTCGTGGAAAGAAAGGTATTCTGCAGCGAACGATGTTACAACTGAAGCCATCTTAAATTACAGTTATGAAAACAATACGTTAATATTGCAAGTACGTTAATTTTAAACGTGTCGATATGTAATTTAAATTTGTACTAGATTGTAAGGTATTCTAAATGCTTTGTTTTCAGTTGGTAAACTGAATAGTTAAGTGTAATTATTACGAAAATAGTATTGAAAATGTATGAAATTTCTAGGCACTGATCGCCGTGAGCAGGTGGAAATGCTCCACGAGCTGCACAACATCGCCGACGCCAACAATTTGGGTCCCGGTATCCTGGTGAAGCTGAAGTTCTGCATCATTGCGGCCATCTTCGATTACAACCCCAAGATCTCGGAGGCTATGAAGACGGAACACTGGGTAAAGCTGCTCACTTGCATCTCGGAGCTGCTGGATATCATTACCTCCCGCAACGATATTATCATGGGTAACAACCAATCGAAACTGTTATTTTACAAAGTCCAATGAACCTTAAATTCAGACGCTTTTTTGGTTAGTTTTTTTCCGCCTCGGAATGTGATTGTGATTTCGAATGAACAAAATTGAGAATGTGTACATTTCGAGTTATTTGATTCGGTAGGCGAACACGTTAACGAGGACCAGGAGAAGCTGGACAAAGCCGAGGTGGAGAAGGAGGAAGACCCGCGCAAGAGATGCTTCCGTATTCGCGGCTGCATGCTGACCATCGTCGAGCGCATGGACGAGGAATTCGTCAAGATCCTCAAGGAATGCGATGCCCACAGTAACGAATACGTGGAAAGGTGCGTCTGTTAATTAATAAACTTTCAATTCCTGGATAATCATAGTTACGGTCTTTTATATTGTTTAACTGTTAGCATATAAACGTTACGTAACTATAGTTATGAGAGTTATCCTTATGACAGCCCTTATAAAATATTATTTCATGAACGACTTTAAGAAATACATTGTATATCTAATTTGGGTTAATTAATTGTATATTCTAATTTTGATTGGACTCGATAATCGATTGATGACGGTTTGGTTGAATGTAGGTTGAGGGACGAAATTCGCGTTTGCGAAATTATCGACAAGTTGCAAGTGTACGTCGAGCGCCAGAACATCCCGTCGGAGCTGTGCCGCCTGTACCTGCGCAAGATTGAACACCTCTACTACAAGTCCGATGATGTAAAGAAACTTACAATTCCAAATATAAATATATACTTAATATGCCACTTTGATACATACATATGTACAGATATACGTGGAATTATAGTCAAGTCACATATATTTTAAGTTGATTTAAGTTAATAGTCGAAATGTGATACGGATGAATATTGAAAGTTGGCTTTGATGTCGTTAATCGTTAATGTTGATCTTTTTTTTTTGCTGTTAGCAAGTTGTGTATTTTACACTAGTTTTAGGAGAGTGACGGTGAAATGAATGGTAATAATAAAGTGTCACTTGATTGCGTTGCACAGTGTGAAAATGTGGACGCCGGAGAGGGACGAGCCGCCGTCATGGACCGCCTGTGCAAGTACATCTACGTCAACGACGGTAGTGACCGCCTCCGTTCGCGCGCACTCCTCTGCGACATCTACCACCTGGCGCTCTACGACGAATGGTAACGATCTACTCTAATGGAACCCCTATGCATTTCCTTGATGAATCGATATTTTGATGGCGGAATAACAGAATGCCGTACTGAAATTATACTGGAGGTTGAAACGTACTTGTAGATAGGAAATCAAGACTCACGTTTAAACTAAATAATTTTTAAGTTCATATAAAGATAGTTAAATAAGTAAGTGTCAGTAAGAATTAATCACTTATCGTTAAAATGAACTAATTTAAATATGATTGAATTCCGGTTTTTTATAATTCGTTTTGATTGGTGAATGCAGGTACCGAGCTCGCGACCTGATGCTCATGTCGCACCTGCAGGAATCGGTGCACAACCTCGATCCGGCCACGCAGATCCTCTACAACCGCACCATGGTCCAGCTGGGACTGTGCGCCTTCCGTCACGGGCAGGTCAAGGAGGCCCACCACGCGCTGCTCGACATTCAGTCGAGCGGAAGGGCCAAGGAGCTGCTGGCTCAGGGCCTGCTGCTCCAGCGACAGCACGAGAGGACCTCCGAGCAGGAGAAGATTGAGAAACAGCGCCAGATGCCTTTCCACATGCACATCAACCTGGAATTGCTCGAGTGCGTCTACTTGGTGTCGGCTATGCTGATCGAGATCCCTTACATGGCTGGTACTTCTATTTCTTTATAAATATATCGTATGATTATGGTATTATTCAAGTCAAATATCTATGACGAACCTACGGTCTTTTTATGAATTACTTGTCTGTAAATTTTTAGTTATTGTTAATTATACCGAATTCTGAACATTTATATACTAACTAATTTAAACTGTTTGAAATTAGCTCACGAATCTGACGCCAGGCGCCGGATGATTTCCAAGAGTTTCCACCACCAGCTGAAGGTGAGCGAGCGCCAGGCTGTGGCCGGACCGCCGGAGTCGATGCGCGAGCACGTGGTGGCCGCCTCGAAGGCCATGCGCAATGGCCTGTGGCAGCAGTGTAACAACTTTATCCTCAACGACAAGATGAACGCCAAGGTAATCGAATATCGTCACTCACAAAGTTTCGGTGGGAAAACGAATTGGTTTTCATTAGGAAGTTAATGAAGTAGTGGTTTTAATTGAATCATGGTAATATCTGTTAATCAGCAATGCTGTTATGAACGGTATGGAAAATTATCTACTTTATTGTAAAGTAAATATGTTTAAGGAATGAGGATTTTTAATAAAAGCTAAATTTTAACACTGGAATCCTGGAAAAGCAGAAATCTAATGAATCAATTGAAATGGATCAAGGTATGGAACTTGTTCCACGGCAAGAAGGATCGCGTGTGCGCCATGCTGACCAACAAGATCAAGGAGGAGTCGCTGAGGACCTACTTGTTTACGCACTCTTCCGTCTACGACTCCATCTCCATGCTGACGCTGGCCGAACAGTTCTCCCTGGAGAAGGCCATGGTCCACTCGATCATCTCCAAGATGATCATCAATGAAGAACTTATGGTAACTCAATTTTATCGAGTCGCATCAAGTCAACATCCATGAATATGAACATCGTAATTATCTATTACTATTTAGATAATATTATTTGTAATTGTTTCTGTTGCGTATTATTGAATCTTGTTATCAATTTGAACCGTTGGATATCGTATATAATTCATTAGCAACGGTTCTGATTGGCGGTTCGTTTCAAGTGTTATAAAATGAGTTATTTGATTAAATTAAGATATTGCTTGTTTATTTATTTCATTATTGGTTTTTGCAAATACTAGCTGCTTAAAATAAAATTTCAATGTTGGTTTCAAGGCTTCCCTGGACGAACCAACGCAGAGCGTGGTAATGCATCGCACCGAACCGAGCCGCCTTCAGTC